>JAHHUM010002348.1:0-121911 GCA_036173005.1 Crenichthys baileyi
TTAAAAATTTAAATGTTTTTTTAGCAAAATCAACCATGTAGGCCCTGAATGCCTACAATGATCTTCAATGGACTTACAAATAAACAAACTTCGGCTATAGTTTCAAAAAAGTTTATCAAACTTATTTAAGTAGGACCTAGAGCAAATGTTCTATTGCACCTGCTACCTGTTACATAAAGCTTTAGAGTAAATTTACAATGTAGGTAAAAGATAAATACAGTAATGCATAAAGCTGAGAATCAAGATTTCAGTTCTAATCGAATCCCAGAATGCTCTAACTTGCATTTCCCCTGATTTATTATGAGTTGAAAAATTGACTTTTCACAGACATGGTGTACTCCAAACAGTCTCTGAGGGCAGTTAACAGGATAAATCATCTAAATACAATCAAACAAAAGGTGAAACTAAGCCTGGGTTTGCAGTTCAAAGGCCCTGGAATGCTTTCACTTTGAACTTGCAGGTTTTTTAGCTTAGGAAGTGGGTCTCTGTTGTACTGCCTGTAGCAGCATCATTGCCTTCTTTGACCCTCTTAATACAGACTTTGTTGCAGTCTTCGATCTATGTCAGCCCTATGCACCCTGTTGTTCTCCACCATTAAGGTTACGAAGATAAAGGGGACTGATAGTTCTACAGAACCAGTACCGTGATCTCGATGGACACCGGGGAGGGGTTTGGGGTGGTGTTGGGTATGGATGCACAGCACTATGCAAAGAGCTATAGATTGTCACACAGTTTGTATTCTGAGTAAAATAGGCTACTTAAGGGTTTTAGATACTGTTTTGACAGGAATCATTTGCAGCAATATTTGTGTTAACTTATCCTAAAATTTCATTTAACCAGGGAAAAAAAATCGTATTGCGATCGAAAATCTTTTTTTCAAAAGTATTTCTGGGCAAAACAGACAACAGTATAAATTGGCCTAAAATCAGACATACAAGATCGTCTACAACGCCTAAAATAGCCTTGTAGAACCAGTGTCTCGATATGCAAATAGTCACATCTTCTAACAGAAGTACATATAGCATTCAGTTGTGTGAGTCTTGAAGCCTGCATATGAATCCCATAACTGTCTCATAACCAATCGAAACATCAGGTGGATACACTGGAAGAAAGGATTTAATATATGTTCCATGAAAATCCTGCCCTCTTTCTCTGCAGCCACCAAAGCAGCAGGTGGGGTTTCCTTCCTGCTTTTTCTCCTGCATCAAAATTATCACCTGGGTTCAGGAGAACCGATCTCCTGTCTAACTGCTTGCTCTTTGAGAATCTGACTTTCTGGGCCATGTATGTATTAAATAAATAGACATAAATGTGGTAGGGTTTTCCTGCCTCAAAGCAAAGATGTGCCATTTGTTTGGATGCAAACACAAAAACTGATATAAACCATTCATTTACATTCTTTATTCTACCCTAAAATGTCCATAAACGTTTGCAACAACATTACCACCAGCTTTCACCGAACAGTAAATATTTCACCCTAACTGCCTGTCACAAACAGCTCCAGTCTTTTAGAAATTGATTGTTTTTTTTTATTTTGCTCTGCCTATTTTTAACATTAATAGACCTAAATATGAACAGATTTTCCTCTAAATACATCCATAATGCTTCAGTTAAATATGGCAAAACTTTATGCTATTTGCTTGGCAATGCGATCACAATCCAATACAACTGTTGATTTACATTTTTATTTCCCTTTATAATGCACATTAACTCCAAAACAGGCACACCCTATTTTGAACTTTTATTTAACAATGCACAAGTTAACCCTGACAGCTGCACTGAGCCTGAGATAGAGAAGACAGAGGACATGTTACAGTAAACTAAGGACCAGAAACAGAAGGCAGGGGAAGGTTGGGGGTAGGTAAGGGAATGGATAACCCCCTCACCGACATTTGCTGATGACAGTTGGGTAGGGGCTGGGTCCAAAATAAGGAAGATTGAAAACACGATAGGAGCAGTCAATCCAGCCCATACATCTGCAAACTGTTACTTAGAAGGCTGGATTGTCACATCCAGGACATTGTTGATGGATGTGCAAAACAGTTTGTGTTATACTGCTTACCATACAACCTAGTTCATTCTAATAACAACATGCCTCTATTTGATCCATTCAAACCCATTTTGTGTTTCTTATTTTTTCATAAATTTCCCTTTTACTATGTAGCAATCGACCTCTAAGAACTTGGTAACAGCACAACAAGAGTGGCAGATTCTGTAAATTCATTTAGCAAATTATGTTAAAACATCTACACGGCTATTTTGAAAAGCCAACAACAATTAGGGTAACTTAATTCCACAAACTCAACATGATATTAACATCGAGAAGGAATAAAAATATCTTAAGAAGACTTGATCAATTAGGTCTTGGTCAGTGATAAAATGCATGAGTAACATCAGGTTCTATTAGGATTGGAACCATCCTAATATACATCTATGTAAAGCTTCGAATGTGATCACAGCCAAGATTCAGGTTTGCTGAACCAGGGTCTGATGAGTAATTCTCAGTCACTCCTTATGATTGGGGTGTTGAATAGTGTGCTGCCCCAGGGCTTCAAAATTCTATCCAGACTGAAAAACGCAGGCTGGCAAATATTAAAGTCAGTACCATGCTGCGACCAGAAGACCCAATGAGGTTTCTTTAGCAGCTCTGCTGAGCCTAGGTGCTCAGAACCTCGGAAAGCTCATCAACCACCACCTCCAAAAGCCAAGTGACCCTGTGTGCTTGTGCCTAATGGTGCGAAAAACTTATTAAACACAGGATCGATGAATACCATCCAAATCCTTAAGCAAGTGGAATAGAAGGGAAAGTTTAAGTGAGTGAACAAGTGAAAGATCAGAACCAAATAATGGTAGAGGATGAAGGGAACAAGCAGAGGAAGGAAGGAAGTATAGGGGCTAAGTAAAAGAAGACAAAAAACTAAGGCTGTATAAAACAGATGAGGAATAAGTGAAAGAAAGAGGGATTTGAGTTTGAGAGAAAAGATAAATAAGATAGGTTAAAAAAAGAGCAGGTCAAAGAATAAAGGTGAGGGAATGACACGGAGGTAAAACAACAAAGAGGGAGCGGATAGCTTGACAGATGATGGGAACTGCAGAGCGAAGTGGGAGTAAAAGGTGACAGCACAAACCCAAAGTAACACAAGATGAAAGAAATAGATAATTAGAAAGCTAGAGACTGGGATGAAGAAGGGAAAGGAGAGAGAAAGAGAAAGTGCGACAGTGTTAGTATCACTATAAGACAAGACAGCTACAAGGTGGACATAGAAGAGACGGATCTTACATCATTTTCGGTCCGCAAGGAATCCGAAGAAAAAGGATCAGTATTCCAGAGATACAGTGAAGCCCAACATTACTCACACCACTGGCTGAATTAAGTTTGAAGTAATAATTTAATTTGATTTCTGAGTGGCCCAGGAAAAGAACTGACTCGAATCTGATTGAGAATTTGTGGAAGGACCTAAAAATTAGGATGATGGAAAAGAGGCCTTCCAACCACAAAGACTTAAAACTCATCGCCAAAGAAAAAATAAGAGCTCAAACATGCTAAAAGCTGGTCAGCAAATGTAAAGAGTTGGACAGCAAAAAATATGTTTCCATTGATTATTAAGAAGGCTATGCATAATTTCAGACATGCCATTTTTTTATGGAAGTGTAGATGACTTTATATCTTAATTGACAATCTTTACGTTGATTTATGATCTTTTGAGAGATGTCTGGTAAGAATGAAAATATCCTATAATCTAATTCTGCCAGGGGTATTACTAATATTGGGCCTAACTGTATATGAAACATATTTCTAGATGATAATTGTAGATTATAACATGTCAGCCTATGTGGCAGGAGGGCGGCGTGAAAGTAAGCATTTCGATCTGGCAAAAAAACGTTCTTCTTTGGAACTAAACTCAGGCTGTTGTCATTATAGTTTTCTTTTTTTTATCTATCCACAGTTCAAATGTGTTATGTGATTCTAAATTGACTGCAGGAATAAATATGAGTATAGGCTAATGTACAGGGGTAGGACAATGAAACTGAAACACCTGGTTTTAGACCACAATAATTTATTAATATGGTGTAGGGCCTCCTTTTGCGGCCAATACAGCGTCAATTCGTCTTGGGAATGACATATACAAGTCCTGCACAGTGGTCAGAAGGATTTTAAACCATTCTTCTTGCAGGATAGTGGCCAGGTCACTACGTGATACTGGTGGAGGAAAACGTTTCCTGACTCGCTCCTCCAAAACACCCCAAAGTGGCTCAATAATATTTAGATCTGGTGACTGTGCAGGCCATGGGAGATGTTCAACTTCACTTTCATGTTCATCAAACCAATCTTTCACCAGTCTTGCTGTGTGTATTGGTGCATTGTCATCCTGATACACGGCACCGCCTTCAGGATACAATGTTTGAACCATTGGATGCACATGGTCCTCAAGAATGGTTCGGTAGTCCTTGGCAGTGACGCGCCATCTAGCACAAGTATTGGGCCAAGGGAATGCCATGATATGGCAGCCCAAACCATCACTGATCCACCCCCATGCTTCACTCTGGGCATGCAACAGTCTGGGTGGTACGCTTCTTTGGGGCTTCTCCACACCGTAACTCTCCCGGATGTGGGGAAAACAGTAAAGGTGGATTCATCAGAGAACAATACATGTTTCACATTGTCCACAGCCCAAGATTTGCGCTCCTTGCACCATTGAAACCGACGTTTGGCATTGGCATGAGTGACCAAAGGTTTGGCTATAGCAGCTCGACCGTGTATATTGACCCTGTGGAGCTCCCGATGGACAGTTCTGGTGGAAACAGGAGAGTTGAGGTGCACATTTAATTCTGCGTGATTTGGGCAGCCGTGGTTTTATGTTTTTTGGATACAATCCGGGTTAGCACCCGAACATCCCTTTCAGACAGCTTCCTCTTGCGTCCACAGTTAATCCTGCTGGATGTGGTTCGTCCTTCTTGGTGGTATGCTGACATTACCCTGGATACCGTGGCTCTTGATACATCACAAAGACTTGCTGTCTTGGTCACAGATGCGCCAGCAAGACGTGCACCAACAATTTGTCCACTTTTGAACTCTGGTATGTCACCCATAATGTTGTGTGCGTTTCAATATTTTGAGCAAAACTGTGCTCTTACCCTGCTAATTGAACCTTCACACTCTGCTCTTACTGGTGCAATGTGCAATCAATGAAGACTGACTACCAGGCTGGTCCAATTTAGCCATGAAACCTCCCACACTAAAATGACAGGTGTTTCAGTTTCATTGTCCAACCCCTGTATGTAATATTGTGTTTCCCTGTGTTTGGTTTGAGATATGTCCAGGATGTGCCCCACCTGTCACCCAGGGATAGCTGGGAAAGACTCCCACCACCTTAAGAAGGAAAATATTTATGCAGAGTTGAAAGAAGGACCAAGACCTCTGTAAATAAACAGTTAAAGTCGGAATAAAATATTTTTTACCTCTTCTCGAGAGATCTTTCAGAAATTCCATTGCAATATTGACAGATGAAGTGTTTATAAGCTTAAATTTGTATTGATCTCTACCAAACATATCTCAGCAAAAATTAAACAGAATAAAGAGGAATGTGTGGAGAAAAAAACGATTTTAAGACTCTTTATGGGCAACAGTTTATAACAACATTGGATGTAATAAAAATGTATTTTACAAACTTCTTTTATAACTCTGGCTTCTCTGCTGAAAATTACATTTTTACTGGCTTTTGGTAATTTTAATTAATATGGTTTTCCTGTCCAACTTAAATAGAAAATCCTGATTAATGGTTTGGTTAGTGAACACAAAAATGCTTTACCTTAACTGCATCCATGTGACTTTAGCTCCATACCAGTGAAGGAGGATAACCCTCCCTTTCGGAGCACTTTAGCAGCACAGTATCTGGATTGATTGCTGCCACTGGCTGTTCCCCTTGTGTCAACATGGCACCCGCTGGTGTTGTCTAATTACTGCAAAAGCTGTGATCTTTTTGTACCATTTTTCAAAGCCTAATACATTTCTGTAACTGTCACTGATGGTACAGAAGTGGGTACCAATGTGGGAACTGTTTTCTATCAGCCCCACCTTAGGCAACAGGGCTGTAACTGTGGTACTGTTATTCTTTAATGCCCAAAGCTTTCAAGATGAATCCTAAATTCCCTAAATTCTTTGCCGATAAATACCAATCACTTGACTGTGCTTCTTAGAAACATATCTAAACTTTTCAACTTTGACAACTGGATGTCGCTCTGTCTATTTCCCTGGTATGGTCATAAACTTGTTTTGCATTAGCACCATGTGAAACAGCAACAGGGAAAAAATGTAAACATGCTATTTTATTCTGACTGTGGAGTGCCACCCAGCAAAAATGCACCATCCTCCCAAGGAATGTCTGAAAGACAGCAAGTTTATATTCTCAAAGTGTCTTCAGGCTGAATCTGTTCAGTGAATCTGCTATGGACTTCTGGCCAAAAAAAAAAAAATCTTCTCCAAAACTCTATTTGCAGTTTTCCGACATAAACAACAAATCTCTTCCAGCTAAACAAACACCAAATACTGACAATACAACAATAAAGAATCTGCAATGCTGCTTAATCAATTGATTTAGAAAAGTAATAAACAGATTTACCCATTTTCTTAATATTAGCTTTGTCACTTATTTTTGAAAAACCTAAGAATAAAATACTTGTTTAATCCAAAGAAGAGTATGTTTTATGATGTCAGCATACTGGCTCTGAATTGAAACTTGCACATCATTTTATATTCCAAGTGACATCCATCAATGACTCATTAGGTTGGTGATATTTAGTGGAATGATTTAGTGCATAGAGGTCTGATCAGTCAGCTGTATGGCAGTAAGGATTTTTTTTTTACTCTTAGCTATAACTTAATAACCAAGTTTTGCTTGATCAATGTCATTGTATATAACATTTTGCATCTCATGAATGCATGCAGAAAATATGAGATCAAAGACAGCAATAAAGTATAAAGGCCTGACAGTTTGAAAAGATCGATCCATGGACTGACAGCAGGGAAAACAACGAAGAATAAAGTTATGACACTGCGGTACAGGCTGTCAGGCTGATACATCATGTGAAAATTCAGAAACTGTAGAATCTGTGTTGTTTATGTGTGAGCACAAACCTTTTTACATGGGTGTGTACATTTACAACCAGACTGTGCATAAATGTTATGTGCAGTGAGCAGCATCATTCTGTGAAGAGTCACACCTGAAAACAACTACAATGTGAAGTGAGAAAAAAACAACAAAAGATCCTGTCACACTAAAACCAGGAAAATAGGCATACTGAACGTGTTGCGTCTTGACTGGTGCATGTAGATCTATTATGAAACCAGAGACTGTCAACACACAAGGTTTAAAAACTGTAGTACAGTTTCACCAAAAACATGAATGGACCTGAACTGCTCCTGAGTTTAGAACATTTTTAAACATTTACCAGCATCCCACAAGTAGATGCTGGTAACTCTCAAAGCGCCAATTGCCAAGATAGATCCAATGCATCCGTACACAATCACTGGTCATTCTATTAGCCACAACTTGCCATTTCTAGGTTTGCATTTAAAATTATTATTTTTCATGGCAAAGGTTCAACAAGATCTCAAAAACATTCCTCAGACATTTTGGTACTTAATGACATGATAGTACCACTCAGGTGATGTAGATTTGTCAGCTGTACAGTAAAGTCTATCGTTCCATCAATTCCAAAGGTGCTCTTCTGGATAGAGATCTAATGTCTAGTGGAGCTTTGTGATATATAAGGCACTGTCCTGCTGGAAGTAGCTATCAGAAGATAGGTACATTGTGATTATAAAGGGATGGACATGGTCGGACAAATATTGTGGTGTTTAAACAAGGCTTAGTTGGTACTAAGGGGCCCAAAGTGTGCAATTAAAATATCCCCCACACCATTACACCCTCACCACCAGCCTGAGCCCTTGATACAAGGCAGGATTGCTTTCATGCTGTTTATGCTATGACCATTCTGACCCTACCGTCTGAATGTTGCAGCTAAAATTGAGACTCATCGATCCAGGCAACATTAATCCAGTCTAGCATTGTCCAATTTTGGTGAGTCTGTATGAATTGTAGCCTCAGTTTCCTGCTCTTGGTTGACAGTGTCGGCATCCGGTCTGGTTTTATGCATCTGATTTAATGTTCAACATGCTGTAGGTTCAGGCATGGTATCCCAGATACTTTGGCTGAAATGAGTAGTTACATGGTGGTGGCAGCATCATGGTTTGGGCCTGCTTTTCGTCAGGAGGGACAGGGAGGATGGTCAAAATTGATGGGAAGATGGATGGGGCCAAATACAGGACCATTCTGGAAGAAAACCTGTTGGAGTCTGCAAGAGACCTGAGAATGGGACGGAGATTTATCTTCCAACAAGACAATGATCCAAAACATAAAGCCATATCTACAATGTAATGGTTCACAAATAAACGTATCAAGGTGTTGGAATGGCAAAGTCAAAGTCCAGACTTGAATCCAATCGAGAATCTGTGGAAAGAGCTGAAGACTGCTGTTCACGAACGCTCTCCATCCAACCTCACTGAGCTCGAGCTGTTTTGCAAGGAAGAATGGGCAAGAATTTCAGTCTCTCGATGTGCAAAACTGATAGAGACATACCCCAAGCGACTTGCAGCTGTAATTGCAGCAAAGGGTGGAGCTACAAAGTATTAACGCAAGGGGGCTGAATAATATTGCACGCCCCACTTTTCAGTTTTTTATTTGTTAAAAGAGTTTGACACATCCAATAAATTTCATTCCACTTCACGATTGTGTCCCACTTGTTGATTCTTCACAAAAAATTAGAATTTTATATCTTTATGTTTGAAGCCTGAAATGTGGCAAGAGGCTGAAAAGTTCAAGGGGGCCGAATACTTTCGCAAGGCACTGTATACTCATACAGAAGACTTTAAATACCAATTATTACTTTTTCCCATATAGTCCTGACAAATATAGATGCACCTTCACCCACAAAACACACAACACACACCTACTTTCCTGTCAGGTAGTGCAGCTCATGAGCTGTTTTCCCATTTCTTATCTTGTTCTGTGTGACAGCCCAGCTGGGCCGACACACTACTGGAGATGTGAAAGGTGGCGGTAAGGGAGAAGGAGATTGAAAAACGATGAATGAAGAGAACAGAGAGAAAGAGAGGAGCTATCCAGGAAGCAAAAAAGAAATGGGTAAATTTTTCCATTAGATGTCTGCTCGGGCCTATGGTAGTGCTGCAGCTGCCACCTGTGTCGTCACATTAAAAACGACTGAGTGCCCACTGCACCCACAAACCACTCACTGATGGGGGGAGTAGACAGAGATGTTTCTAATGATAGATTTCATCCTCATATTTAACAATACGAGACATCAGCAACTGTGAAAATATTTCGTATTGTAGGGAACTAATTTTTCCTTTTCCTTTTAGTCACTTTGGCAAAAATACATTGCCGTATTTTATTTTACAATATTTTAAAATAAGATAAGTAAGGCAGCTTTAAGTTTTCAAAACTATAAAAATAAAAAAGACATTAATGTATAAAGGAAGCTTGCTTTTCGCTATCAAACTTTACTATGGTGCATCCTGGACCTTGCTGGACACAGTTCTTCATAGACTGACATTATGTTCTTCATTATGTATCTGCAAGTGTGTGATTACAAGGGGCACACTACTCTGAAGAAAATTAGCTGATCTGATCAGCAATGGCAGTTACCAACTCTGAATGTATCTCCAATTAATTTGTCCTAATTCAGCCCATTTCACATCTACGCCCCCGTTGTTCCTCTGCTGTATCAGCACCTCAGGTCATAAAATTACCAAGTACCTGTTTGTCACAGCTAAGTGAGTCTGTCCTCTGAGCCGGCAGAGTGGGCTTCTGCAAAACAGCATGGGCGTTCATTAACAAAAATAAACAACCCTCATTTGGTCATTTAACTCCAGGCAAGTGACTATTTTTAAAGACAATTAACACAAAGGACAATGTCAACAGAGGCCAATTCTTTGGAAGAGGTATACATGGTTTGTGGTCATGTTTCCAAACATGCCCACATAAAATGACAGTGTGCCGTTTAAATAACATCTTCAGTCCCGTGAAACCTATCTCAAAACATAAAATGCATATCTCCACATATGACTGTATTGTATGTATTCTGAACTATGATATGCTGGCTTACTGCTTATTTCAAACTTTTAAATAGAACGTTTCCGATACTTTAAATTTTCCTATGGGGTATTGTTGGAAGATTTGTACATAAATTATCATTGCTTAGTTTAAAAAGGTTCTTTATCCTTATGATTTACCATTAAAAGACATTTCCATTTATTTAGTTTGGTGAACTTTGATAGAAGTGGTTAGAATACTTTTCACATTTATCTTTGAAGTACTTTTATGAACTATCAACAGAATTGTCATCTTGCCTTAGAGTTGCATTTGGGTGGTTGCTATGCAGACTGAGCAAGAACTTGTGTGTGTGCAGGGGAGTTCTGGGAATTAGGCTGTTCGCACCCCAGCCAATCGCCGTGTCCTTGAATGCCAGATGTGGACGTGCGTGCTGTATCAGTATATGGACAAAAACCAGTTTTATTCCGTAGGACTTGTGTTTGTGAAACTGTGTGTAGCCACACCCACGATGCTGTAACATGAGTGTTTTTTTCCGTTTCTTTAATAAAAGGCTGTGACACAGGGCAGCTCCTCTGAGAGAATGGACTGTCTCTCCCTGGCCAGCCAAAGATAATTTTGACTCGCTTGTGTCATTGAATACCTTCTCTGAGTTTATCAGTGTGTCTAACTCTGACAGGTATGTAAATACATTTGCACACCACTTACCTGGTGAGATACTGGTGCACCTTGCAGCTAAATATGCATGCAAAGTGAAATTATATGCTAATATCTGACTTTAAAAGGATTTAATCCGGACAAACATGAATGCCAACAAAAAAAAATAATAATAATAAAATAATATATATACTGTATAAATATACTGTATTATATATATATTATATATACACATATATATATATATTATATATATTAATATATATAATATAATATATTATATATATACACACATATATATATATATATATATACACACATATATATATCCACACAATTTTAGGCATGAGTCATGATTATAGCAACTCCACTAGCATATGATGAGCACAGTTGGTCTTGCAGAGTTCCTGGAAAAAATCCAGAAAGCCTTTTTTTCCAAATATGGCACATTTTCCAAATGGGGTCTGACAAAGAAATTGAGTTTGCAAAAGTTATTTTGCTCTAATTATGTTTTAATTATCTATTTTTGTGCAGAATAATTAGATCTCTACCCACATAAAAGCCACAGAGATCATTAGCCTACATTCAACATTGATGTTGTCATTGTTTCTGCACTGTACCAATTTAAGCTCTAACAACTGATAAATAAAAAAGGTTACATTAAATAACAACCAGTTGCATTAGCAGATGGAGTGGCCAAAAACCAAACCCACTGGGATGGAGAGCTTTAGCTGAACCTGCATAGATTTAAACAAAACAAGAGACGATTCATCCAAAATAAATAATTATTGTTGCCGTCAGAATTCGCCAAGCTTTCACATAAAGGCCAGAGTTTGTAATGAGTAGGCCACCAGTCCCTCTTATAGTGAGTGTGCTACAGACACCTGTACATCTAGTACAGCAGCTCTGCTCCCTTACAGTCTTAGAAAATGTTCGAGAAAATGGAAATATCACAGCTAAGATGACAACAAAGATCCCTCTTCGTAGATTGTAAATAATGTTCCTGCATTTACCCTTTCAATGATGGTGACTGAGTTTTTTAAGTTTTAAGAAAACAAATCAGAACTGTATTACATTACTGATTACATCTAAAAAAAAAAAACGTTTTAAAGGTCTGACTGCAAGAACAGCCAAAAAAATATAGTCTCCTCTTTCTGAATGGCTTTGAAAAAAGAACATATATAGTACAGAAAACTTTACACCAAAAAAACTAATTACCCTATAAGAGACTAGACCAAAATCCTTGCATAGAAATTGTCACTAGGAATGCAGAGGGACAGCGTCATTCATTGCAATGATGATTTTCCTGCAAATCAGATCTAACCCGTTTCTATGCCCATCTTCATTAAAACTTAGCAGGGAAGGTACAAGAACACTTCATCATAAAGAGTAGTGAGTAAATATTTCCTTTTTCCACAAAACTGCTTTAATGTTAATTCTGAGCAAGTATTGTTTAAGCACTCACTTTAAAATGTGTAACTGTAGATCAAGAGAGGGAAAGAGGAATTAGTTTGAGGCCAGATCTGGATCTGGTTTAGTTCATCTTAATGTGTTATTAGAAAATAAATCCCCTGACTGCAAATAGAGCATGTTGACCTGCAGCAGCAAAGATATCAGTAGGGATGTCTTGTGAGAGATTAAACTTTTTTTGAATGTCAAACAGTAAAGACAAAACCTTCATTTTTGTTTAATCATTTATTTTTGCATTATATACCATTGAGAAAACCAAGTTTATTTAGATTTTTTTGCATTATTCTAAGGTACATGGTAAGAATTAGATTAGGCTGTAAAGCAAACTTGCTCCTTGTGGTCCGTTCTTGATTTGCTTTCTTCTCAGAAACTCTCAGCACCATCTTGAATTTCAAAGAATCATATGTTATTTTTGAAACTAATTGGTTTGAAATGAATGACATCTCCTTGAACCAAGCCCTCATAAATTGCACTGAATGACAGTATATATGACTTGTATTGTTTTTTGTGTATGACTAGTGGATTTGGATAGAGTTCATAGGTTTACGTCATACAGTTCTTTTATTCATTATCTTGCTAATTTTTTTGTTTTGCTTTGTTTCTTTGCTTCCTGCGCTTTGGTCTATCTGACTTCATGTTTTATTTTAGAGAACCGTTTCCCTTGCTCCCTTCCGATTTCTGCCTAACTCCATGCTAGGGCGTTGTCACAGATTGCTCCTGCTCTATTCACTAAAATTATCTTCTTGCTCTGTATATATTCAGCATGGTTTCCATTGTTCTTTGCTGATTTGTCATCATTCATCATAGCCCTTTTGTTCATAGGAAAGTAAAATTCTAGTCAAGCAGATGCAAGTTCTGTTTTGTCATGTGTTTTGGATATCCTCACATAGTCAATCATATGGGTACAGAGCAGTACATTTCTGTCCCCCACAGCATGGGTTGTAAAATGGGGAGCGAATCTGGAAAAATATGAAAAAAAAATGTACAGTAATAGAAATTAAACTCTCTCAGCATGCATGCAGCTGATACGTGTGTACCTAAGTCATGAACTTAAATACAAAACATTAACTGAAAAAAAGAAGTGAAAAACAAACGTTGTCTGACAGGTTAGCCATTGTTTAAGGCAAAGACGCCAAATGTTCTACATCTTGGTGTGACTATGGCTAAGTGGGTAGTGTTCGGACCCCAGCCATGGGTACAACATGATGGGCCAGTATGAGCTTTTCTGGAACTTTCAAAATAAATCGCATTAACCTACTTGCAGTAGGTTAATGCGATTTATATATACATACATATATATACATGTATATATATGTATATGTATATATATATATACATGTATGTATATATATATATACGTATACATATATACATGTATGTGCATATATATGCAGCTATATGACAGTTTTAGCTTAAAGTTAGCTTAAACTGTTTTATTTAAATATACATATTATATATATACATAATATACACACATATATATACATAACACACATATATATATAATATATTTCATATATTTTATATATATAACATATACACACAAAACCATATATTATATACATAATAAAATATATTTTACATATATAACACACACCCTATATATTTTACACACACACACATACATATAACACACACACATACATATACACACACACCACATACATATACACCACCACACATACAATATAACACACACACATACATTATATACACACACCACACATATATATACACACACACACATATATATACACAACACACACATATATATACACACACAACACATATATATATACACACACACATATATATATACACACACCACTATATATATAAAACACACACACACATATATATACATATATATATACACCACAAAACATATATACATATATACACACACATATATAAAACACCCCACACATATATATATATTATATTTTATAATATATATTATATTTTATATATATATTTTAAATAAAACCCGTTTTTAAGCTAACTTTTTTAAGCTAAAACTGTCACATAGCTGCTTAAAGTTAACTGCAGAGGAGAATAAACTGGTAGATGACAAAATGCTGTAAGCCAGCTCCCACTGCAAAGCTTAACCCTTAGTTCAAGGTCCATCCAAAAACTACTACCTTTCTACTTGGTCCCAGTTGCTGCAGTAGGAATGACAGCGGAAAAAAACTGACTCCAAATATCTACCAAGGTTCCCTCAAAAAAAATTTCTAGCAGTGACAATCCACCTTAAGCGTAACATTTTTGAACAAGTTAGATGGTAAAAAGATTTTAAAGGTACCTAAATCTTGGCAGTTCAAAATTCTTTTTTTACTAATTATCTTCAGACTTAATATAAAAAAAAGTACACCACACAAAATACCATAAATATATTATTGGTTTAAAAATCTTAAATGAGAATGCAGCAGCGGAGCAGAATTATTGTCTTTCTAACACAGACAAGGAAAACCTATCAGCTCAATCAAGACAGTGACAAAAACAAAAGGATCATAATGCAATGGTTCATCTATGCCTGTTTGACGTAAGAGATTCTGCAAGCAGAACAACCCAAAGTCTGTGCGACAGTGCAAGAGCAGAGAATTATCTCAATCAGAGGGAGGAAGACATGAGTATCCATGTCAATTTCAGATTTCATGTCGTCACTGAATATTTATTAGCAATATTTGTCAGTTTAATATTCCATCTTTGGTGTGAGTCTCACTTGTTAGCCTCAAGGCCATCCGGAATGTGCAGATTGCAAAAGAATAGCTTATCAATATTCATGTAAGTTTATGCTTTCATTAACGTTGCAGCAAATTGTCTCAGATCAAACTCACAGCATGTGTCCGCGCTGGCGCATCTCACAGACTGTGAGAGAAAGGTTGAGGAGAGAGGGAGACTTATTAGAGGGGGTAAGATGGAGGGAACAAAGAGAGGGACAGGTCGGCTACAGATGCTCCTATGTCTCCAAAAGATAAGAGCGGACTTTCAAATAGAAGGGAAAGGATCAAACAGATGAGGGGAGACAGAAGAAATATGTGGGAGGTCAAGAGAAGAAAGGGAAGAATAGAATAAAAGAGTTAGTGCACTGAGTAGGAGGGAGGAGGACGGGAACAGAAGAGTTAAGTTCTAAAGGTATCTGGCCTACTTTGTTCTGACTAATGAAGCTAAAGTGTCCCGAATCTGTCCTGAATCACCAGAGGCTCGTTAGACCACCCTGTTCTGAGAATGTGTCTATGTTTCCCCTGGCATGTTTGTAAGCATGTGATGTGTGTTTGAGGGAGTGTTACACTTGATGTGAGCCTGATTTAATATGCTACTCTCTCTGCTGTACCCTTAAGCTGTGTGTGTGATCTCAGTGACCTGCGTGTGTTCTTGCCTCCACTTGTCACCTTACTTCATACCAACAGTGTGAGGCAATGCTGCATATAAACATGCCCATTGCCACATTTGAGCAAATTTAATGAGATATTCAGTGAGATTGCAAGATAAATAGCGCGATCACGTCTTCTGCATGTACATAAAATTGTAGAAAAGTTGACATGCTGACAAAATAAAGATTACTTAATAACCAGTTTGTAAGTCAACTCTACCTCTATAGCTTCAATGTGACTCGTCCTCTCCACTGTTGAAAATAACTATCCCCAGAGCCTTGACACGTTACAAGATGTGTATGCTCATGATGCATAATCTCTATCCTCCTGCCACTCCATGCATGATTAACTGTGTTCAAATGGGACGACTATATTAATAAGAG
This sequence comes from Crenichthys baileyi, assembly GCA_036173005.1. Taxonomy (NCBI): domain Eukaryota; kingdom Metazoa; phylum Chordata; class Actinopteri; order Cyprinodontiformes; family Goodeidae; genus Crenichthys; species Crenichthys baileyi. Next base: position 16,015 of record JAHHUM010002348.1, read on the forward strand.
CCATGTAATTGGCTTTCCGTGTGTCGAGAAGGAACACAGTAGTAGTAGTGCAACTTAAGTTTGAAGGCAGGCTGAGATCAGGGAAATAAACTACTGATAAACACTCACCGGCCACTCTATTAGGCCCACGTGCTTAAGTGCTAGTTAACAAAAATAAACAATCAGCCAATCACATAGCGGCAGCTCAATACATTTGGTCAAAGGGTTTGAGAAACTTCTGATCTACTGGGATTTTTATGCACTACCATCTCTTAGGTTAATAGAGAATTTAATATCCAGAAAAGGGCAGTTGTGTAGTTTATTTTTTAATTTTTGTGTTGACCTCAGAGGTCAGAGGAGAATGGGCAGACTGGTTTTAAACAATAGAAAGGCAACAGTAGCTCAAATAACCACTTGCTACATCCAAGGTATGATGAATAACATCTCTGAATGCACACCTCAAAACCTAGGACAGAAGGGCTGTAACAGCAGAAAACCAAACTGGGAGCTGATCCCATCAGCTAAGGACTGAAATCAGGCTGCATTTCACACAGGCTCAGAATATGAAAGCATGGATCCATCCTGCCTTGTATCAGTGGTTCTGGCTGTTGCTGGTGGTTTAATAGATTGAAAGATATTTACTTGACACACTTTGAGCCCCCTAGTACCGACTGAAGTACCGACAACACAGCCTTCCTGAGTATTGTTGCTGACCGTGTCCCTCCTTTAATGATTGCAGTAAGGGTTGCCACAGAAGTAATGGACACCTCAAGGGATGGCCCTGTTATTGCTATGAGAGCATAACCAAAATGTACCAGGTGACGAATTACTGCTGGTTAAATTTAACAGAAATCAAGACTCAAGAAAGTAACAATTTATATCTAATATTCGAAGTGCGATAAAATCAGTGAAGGTAATTTTAGACTGAATGAAAAACAACAAAGCTATAAAACGTAATTGTTGCTAAAACCTCTGTTAATACAGTAAACAATGTTTATATGAAAAGAACTTTACAATATAATTTCTTAATGCACAATATTACAATATTAATTCGATAATTACAAATAATGGTGTGATGGTCATTTCACCCCTTTTCGGACCTCTCCCTAACAAACCCACCCTCTTTTGGCTCTAATTGGCTCAAATCCCAAACATCTTAATCACGTGAACCTTACACCACAGCAAATCATTCCACCTACATTTTCATGAAACTTCTGGACAAGATGATGTGGTGGTCAAGACAACTTGAAAATTTAGGATAGACACCATCCTGTATTTATTTAAAATACAAAGTACACATTAATCGTCAAATATGGGATGACCCTAACCATACGGCATCCATTTCTGATGGCCTTTACAGCATGATAATGCACCATTACACAAAAGTCGAATCATCTCAAACTGGTTTCTTGACCATAAGCATGAGTCACCAGGTCCTAATCCAACAAAGCACCTTCAGGGTTCTGGTGAACATGAGATTCACATCAGGGATGAGTTGTGGATGAATTTGGAGCTACATCTTATAATAGTAACAATCCTTTCTACAAACAGCAACACACAAGTTTAATTATTTGTTTTTTATCAACTTCGTCTTTTTATTTTTAAAAACGCAAATACAAGTATTCTAAAAGGTATAAAGATTGTATTTTCTCCTCTGTTTTCACCTCTCATTTTATGGTAAACCCCTGAGTATTTTACTCATTATTCACGCAAGAAACCAAAACTTTGAACTAATGTCTTTTTTTAATAGCTTAACACATGGCTTAATCTTTTTAATCTTATTTGTACAAATACAAATCTGTTGAATTCTTTCTCTTTTCTTTGTACATCAATAGTTTAACTGAAGTAAACACATCACTATGTTGTTGGCTTCTCATTTTTAGTGCTGTGGCACAGAGTGAAAATTGACCTTTTTTTATAACTCCCAAATCTAATCTTTTTGGAATTACTGAATGTAACTCTTGGGGATCCCTGGATGATAGACTGAAAAAAAACCTAATAGCATGAATATATTTCATGTTTTCTATGACTCTTTAGAGCATTGTAAAATATGTTGTTTTAATAGACCAGGCAACATTTTCATAACAAAAAACACGAAATATACAATACAAAATCTCAAAGTTATATAAAGCATTTTTTTAAACTGGTAACAAAGCACAACACTTGTCTTACAAACACTCAGGATAATGAATAAAATAAAAGCAAAAGTTAAAAAATGTTAAGTAACAAAGAAATAGAAAGCTGCGTGTAGAGTTGTAAAGATTTGAACTGGGCTTCTCCTTCAAAGGGAAATGTTCTTTTATCTTTTTCCTGCTGAAGCTAAAAAGCACTTCTGTGTACGATTTGCTGCTAAAACAATATTTTCATCCTCTACGGACATTCCTTTTCTATTGTTTACAAAACCAAATTACTGCAGATATAATTATAGGCTATTATCAAGAGCTTTTTGAAAATATCAAAAAAACAGCTTAGACAAATGGATTTATTAAAAACAACATTAAAGGACAGATTATTTACTGCTGGTTTCTATAAACTTCAGAGAGGCATATTTCAATACTACTACGGTACTATGTTTGTAGAGGCTGAGCAAGGAGCTGTGAATCTCCCCATTTAATTTAGTTTTTGATGAATTGGTATCACTTGACTCTTTGTCAGTGTAATTTGGAGATGAATTTGTTCACATTCACGCTTTCTGTAATTGAAGGCAAACTAGATCATTTAAAGCCACTCTGAAGTGAATTACATCTGAAAACAAAAACTTGAGATGTAAAACAATGAAGATAAATTAAGAAGAAAACATAAACCAATGCTCCGAGGGTTTATGTGAAAACATATTGTTGTGTACCGTAAATTATGTAGAAGTTAAGTACAATTTGGTGTATGAATAGATAAAGGAGATGCATTTTCAAGAGTAATTCTGTCACCAGGATAAAACTAATTCTAGATACTATATAAAAGGTTTATTATTAGCAAAATAATATACTTAGTTGAGTGTAAAGGTGGGGATGGCTCACAATGTGGTTTGACTGGACCCAAATAGAAAACGAAAGCACAAGTAGGGGCATGTGATTACCTTAAACAATATATAAATAAATAAAAAATAAAAAAAATTCCTCCTCCGAGCTATCTTTCTCTCTTTGATGAAGCCACTAAAGGAGCTACTACCGTTAATCTTTTACTTTTCCTTCCCATAGAAAGTACTCCTGGATCAGTGCTTCTGTGCTCTTTTTGTGTCTCTGCTCTGTTCTCACAAACCCCCAGTCGGTCGTGGCAAATGTCTGCTCACACTGAGCCTGGTTCTGCTGGGAGTTTCTTTCTGTTAAAAGAGAGTTTTTATCTCCACTGTTGCTACCTGCATGCTCAGTATGAGGGATGCTGCAAAGTCAATGCGAGCGACTGTCCACTGTCCCTACATGCTCAATGCTGCAAGTCACTGACTCGATGCACTCTGCTGTGTTTCCTTAGATAGAAATACGTTTTAACCAATTTGAATAATAATATTGTCAGGAATCCGAGGGTTTGTGTTCTCTGTGTGTGTCTATCTTTTGGAGTCCCTAGGTCCTCCGCTGAAGGGCGCACTTCCGCCTGTCCATGGAGCGTTGGAGGCCTGAGTGCTGCAGGTGTGCTACTGCAGACCTGTTAGGAATCAAGCTCGTTTGGAGCATGAGGAGCTGGCTACCAGTCCTTTGTCCCTTGATTGTTTACCTATAGTGGTAACCCAAGCCTCCTGAGTCTCCTTGTGGTTCCTTATCTGTCTGCGTAGTCTAACATTCTCCTCTCGTTCGTTCCGTGTTAAATGTTTTCCTTTGCTAACTTCAGACTTACACTGGACTATCCCTGGACCTCAAACCTCAAACCATCTACCTCCTAACAAGAACTTCCTCCAAGGCTGGCAATTTAAGGCTCTTCATTTGTCTCTCCTCTGTGCAACCTGTTTGCCCTCTGACACGCCGACGTCTCCTGTTTCTCCGGCCTTCATCTCCATCTAACACACATTCGGACCTAACCTCCGGATTCTGCTTATTCCCCTGGCGTCATCATCTGCAACCAGTCAGCCTGCATTAGTCATCTTCCTAAATTCTCTTATCATTTTGCTCCCGCTCACAACTCCTCTATTCCCCAGAGACGCTGCAGTCCATTTCCCCTGTGAAGAATCCGGTCAGGACCAGATCTCTCTAACCATTAATTCATTGTATTCAATAAACCTTTTAAAATCTTCTCCTGAGAGTGTTGTGCTTGTGGGTTAGGCACTTAAACAAAACTAAATAAACTGAATCTGACTGCACTGTTTGATAGTTAAGATCAATTGGAATGTATGTACCTGACATAAAATCTGTATGAATCAACTGAAATGACTTTGTAAAGTGTCTTGAGACGACATGTGTAGTTAGTTGGCGCTATATAAATAAACTGAATTGAATTTAAATCAGCAGGGCTCAACAAAGGCAGGAATTTGAAAGACAAAACCTTTAAAAACAAATTTGAATTCTCCCTCTGAATTCCAAAGGCAGCTACGGAAGATTCGGGATAACTGAGAATAGCAAAGAAAATGGCTCGTAGAAGCAGTTAATAGGTAAGATAAGAGTAATGAATACATTTAAGCAGATAAAAACGTATGATCTAAAATCCAGTAATAGAAAAACTAGTATAGAAAAGTAAGTATATAAAAAAGTAAAAACAGTAAAAGTCCCACTTAACAAAGCCCAGCAAAAACTGAATAATTTCACAAAAGCTTTCAAAAAAACCAATGAGCATATGTTCCTCAATACTTTCTTATTACGATATAAATTATGTAGCTCTTGCTGGTTAAACATATTTGTTACTGTTACAATAGAGCCTGAGGTGTTTCATGCCCCATAAACTGCAAGCCCAGCTATCTGAACTGGACAGAATTACTATCTGCAGATTCGCAGCTTCTTTTGTTTTTATAATGAAGTTTAATCCTAACCAAACACTAAAACATTTGCTTGCTAAACTCCACATCACGTTATCTTGTTAGTTGGTATAGAATCATTTTATATGGCGTGGAATATTTACCAGATATCACAGTACCAGTGGTTTTGGTGAAACTGTGCAGTTAAATGCCATGACGAGGTCCAAAACTGTATTTCACACATTATGTAGCATTTTTGTAGTTTTTTTTTTTTTACACCTGAATGTTAAACGTACTTTAGGTACATAATAAAGCTCCACAAAACAGCAGTAAGGTTTGAGGCAAACTGTATTGAAATGTATTATCTGTTTGTTTTTGTTTTCTTTTTACCCAGATTCAGTTGCTGCAGCTCAGTCTGCTCAGTGGGACCTCTGGCAATTTTTAGCTTCATTTTGATGTGCAATCCAGCCAGTGGGAGATTTGTTTCATGTGCAAGTCCAAAACCCAGCTAATGCCCAGAATGAGGCCCTAAATTCTAGACAAGCTAATTTGTAGATCCAGCAGATTTAGGACCACTGCAAATCAAATAGCTCTGAGGAGGAAGTTTAAACCTCTTGATCAGGGGATGTTAGATACCAAGAGATTAAAATGGATGGGACTGAAGCACTGACATGGACACACTGACATATTTGGTATGCAAAATGATTTACCTTCACATTTCAAACGTAATAAGGGCTTTACATCATGGCTTTCTATAATCTTTATTTATACTTATTTTTTAAAGATCTGTTTTCCCTGTCAGTAGTAAGTAAAACAACAAAATTTCACTTTTTAGGGTTAATTAAGTGTGATATTATTCAAATTAATTCAGTTCAATTGAATATTAAAAGTATGTGTCAGAGGATATCAAGCCTCCAAGAACTGCTGCCATTTTTAAACTATTATTTATGAGTTATAATCTCCCTGCAATGCAGATTAATAGAATGAAGCTACTTTATTTTTAGTTATTTCTGCTGGCGGTGCAGCAAAGAAATGAAGAAATCTTGGTACTCAGCCATGATCCTATCAAATGGCTAACACTCAAGCACAATCACACTTCCGCCCTGAGCCTTTTACAGTTGGAAGTTCACATGAAAAGTACTTTAACCGACAATAGGAAAAACACTTGGACACAGAAATGATGAGAGCCATTACTTTTTCAGAATATAATCAAATGTAACTAAAGCTGAATCACATATGAAACTGTCGTATCATGCACTACTGCATCCAGCTGTGTCTACCATTGTCTGCATTGTTCTAAACCTCGTGTAAAAGAAACAGTCCAACCGACAGTATCTGCAGGACAAAGTGCTTTGGAGGGCCTGTGGGTGAAATGCCCGAGAATTTCACAAGCCGTGAATGCCTAACACTACAGGGACTCTTCTTTCCTTTCCATTGGTACCATGGCAACTATGAGATTTTCCGTGTCTGTTCCAATTCTCTAGCTTCTTCTAAAGACGCCCTAAATTCTCTTCCTTTCTGACAACCTCTATCCTAAATTACCTCTGCCGCTGCTGTATTCAACTGTAGCGTATGCATCCTCATGCGATTATTTTTGTAAGAGTTGGGAAATGTGCTTAAGGGATGTGAACCTTTTATAATCCTCTGCACTTTTGAGCTTCTTAAAAACCTGGAGTCAGAAAAAAAATCAATGCAATGCTAAGCAATACAAACATACTTTACTTCAACAAGAGCAAATCACTGATGGAGAGTAGATAGACCCTATAAACCAGATTAGAAAGATTTCTGCATCGCTGTAACATTGGGCATATTTACTCACATATACTCATTTTCCACCACACCAACCACGGTATTACCACACCGCAGGGCTCCAGACTGCCTTTTTCCACACAAAGTACTTGTGTTATTGCCCTTAACAAATATTTAGTAGAAGCCCCACAACAACATTAAGATAAGATAGATAAACCATTCAATTAAGCATAATTTTAAAATAAAACAGCAGCTTAGTAAATGCAGTGCCTTGCACAAATATGTAGCTCTTTTGAAAATTTTTCTAGTAAAGTGACAGACTTCAAAGACTTTTGTGATAGACTAGAACACAGAAGTTCATAATTTTGAGGAAACATGGGTTTCCAAATGTTGCAAGGGTTTCTAAATACTAAACATCTGAAAAGTGGTTAACACATTTTTATTCTGCCTCCCACATTTGTCAATATTTTGGATAATCACCTTTTGATGCTGTAGTTAAAGCTGCAAGTGATTTGGGGTATTGTCCCTACCAGGTTTGCACATCTAGCGACTGAAATAATTTTTTCAGTCAAATTGAAGAAGCGCAGTTGTAAGCATTAAATTCCAAGTCTTGCCCCAGCTTCTTTATTGGATTTTGGTCTTAACCCTCTACAGGATGCTTGAGGGTTAATGGGAGTTTGCCCAAGCGGTCCACATGCGTTTTGTGGACCTGGAGAAGGCATTCGACCGTTTTCCTTGTGATGCCCTGTGGGGGGCGTTGCAGGAGTCTGGAGTAAGGGGCCCTTTATTAGAGCCATCCGGTCTCTGTACAAGCGGAGCAGGAGTCAAATCTGTTCCCAGTGCATTTTGGACTCTGGCAGAGCTGCCTTTTGTCACCGGTCCTGTTCATAACTTTCATGGACAGGATTTCTAGGTGCAGCCAAGGGCCAGAGAGAGTCTGTTTACTACTGCAGGAAGTCTTTTGCAGTCTCTAAGAAGGCTTCTTCCAATATTTCCCTGTATTTATTTCCATCCATCTTCCCATCAACTTGGAAACATTTGTCTGTCCCTGTAGAAGAAAAGCATGCCCTAAGCATGATTTAGCCACCATGTTTCAAGGCAGGGATAGTGTGTTCAGTGTTAGTTTTCCCCCAAACAGAGTTTTGCATGTAGCATAAAAAATTCATTTTAGTCTTATTTAACCAGAGCACTATCCTCCACATGTTTGCTGCGTCCCCTTACATGGCTGGTGGCAAACTATAAATATGACCTCCTTTGGCTTTCTATCAAGAATGGCTTTCTTCTTCCCACTTAAGTCCAGATTTTTAGAGTGCATAGTCTTCCAGTCAACAGATTCTCCAATGTGAGCTGTGGATATCTGCAGCTGCTCCAGAGTAACAATGGGCCTCTTGGCTGCTTTTCTATTTAATTCTCACCTTGCCTGGCCTGTTGGTTTAAGTGGATGACCATGTAATGTGACAAATTGTGCTTATGAATACTCAGCGTTGTTCATTACAAAATACATACTTTAATAAGGTAATTGCAAACATAAGTATAACATGCTTAAGTTGATCCTTTTTGAATTACGTTACTTAAACCAATAATATAAGAACTAACTTGGCCTTTATGTGGCTAAAAGGTTTCAGGTTGTGTTAGAATGTAAAAAAAAATATTATGCTCATTTGTAAAAATTGTGTTGTGTTTAACTTAAACTAGTCTTCCCTGTACATTTGTGCTACACCAACTGTACACCATGAAATACTTTTCCTTACCCCTGCTGGGCCTATTATCTTCAACCTATAAACTTTGGTAATCCTTCACACTGAATAGTTTGCGAAACATTTTTAAGCAGTTTTTTTCCTCTAGACAACCCCGCACCATTCCAAACCCTCTGTGAAGTGCCTTGAGACGACGTGTTGTGAATTGGCGCTATATAAATAAAACTGAATTGAATTGAAACTAAATTGAATTATTTGGAATTATTATTTCTTCTTCATTTAAAAAAAAAAGTAAGAAAAAGGCTAGTTCAATGAAAAGAGCAAGAAAGCCAAGAGGTGTTGTTTCCACCTATTATTGTGTCAGTGACAACAGCCCTACCTTCGTTCTGTGCTCAGTCACTCACATAACACGTACACACGAACACCCTCAAAAACCTTTCTGTCCTGCTGTTTCAGCTGCAGTCTACAGGCCTGTGTTAGATTAGTGTTTGATTTAGGCATCAGCTCCACCTTCACCAGGCATTTTCTAAGAACAGCTTTGGGGACAGGTTCACGAAATATAGGAAGAATTGCATATGTACGTTTTCCTTACTTCTAAGAAAACAGCACAAAATATATGTTTCCATTTCTATTCTCATGAATACAAATATTTTCATGGTTGGCCTCTGGTTTGTACCGGTGATCTTTGTGAAATGGCAGATCCACAGCAACGTTATTTCTGTAGCGCCATGTCAACAGGATCAGTGTTCAATGCTGTGATTTGAGCTCAAAAACATTGATGTCAGCTAATGTGAGAAGTGACTCAGAGTCCGTGTGTAAGTCTTTGCCACTTTGCTTTAGTAGTTATCTTTGCTGTTTGAATTAGGGAGGTAACAAGGATTTTAAAATTGTTTACAACCTCTCTGACTCCGAGTTTGTGGAGTTCAAACACTTCAAAGACTTTGTCATCTTTATGATTAGCCTTAATAACTATTTTTTTCAAATCTTCTTTTTATTTCTGATAAAGTGCCACAAATATGTGTTGTAAATTCAGACTTTGATGAGACTGTGGTGCCACTCTTCAGCTAGAAGTGGAAAAACACAGAGAAAACAACCAAACTGCAATCAGGCATAACCTAGCCTCAAAATTCAATTCAATATCAAAAATTCAATTCAATTCAAAAATACTTTATTAATCTCAAAGGGAAATTAAATATTGTTGTAGCTCATATTATGCAGGTTCCAGAGGAGTCCCCAGAACACAGCCAGCCTTCTTTATTAGCTTGTTGAGTTTTTTTAAGTCCCTGCCTCTGATGTTGCTACCCCAGCAGATGATGGCAGAAGAGATCACAGATCCCACAGAGCTGCTCTGCTCAGGCCTTCAGGACTCTAGGGCTCACATGATCTGGACCTGCAGCTTTGTTCCGGTTCAGCCCAATGGCTGACGTGGAAGAAACGACATTTGAGGTGTTACAGGACAGCTGTGGATCCTGTGGGTCAAAGGATGGTGGGATGTCTGTTTAGCTTTGACCAGGAAAGAATGATGCTGAGGTTGTTTCTGGACTGAACCTACTGAAGAATGTGTTTAGTTCATTGGCTTTGTCCAGACATCCATCGGTCTGATCTTCCTTCTGCTTGAAGCCTGTGATCTTCTTCATCCCTGACCACACATCTCTGATATTGTTTTGCTGGAGCCTGCTCTTCAGCTTCTTCTTATACACCTCCTTGCTGTCTGTTATCTTGACTTTAAATTGCTTCTGTATACTCCTCAATAATTCCAAGTCTCTCTCTCTGAAGGACCTTTTTTCTTGTTAAGCAGGTCCTTCAGGTCACTGGTGATCCAGGGTTTGTTATTGGGGAAGCATCTCACCGTTCTGCTGGGGATGGTGTTATCCACACAGAATTTTATATAGTTGGTCACACACTGAGTCATGGCTTTGATGTCCTCTCCATGTGGCTGGCACAGTGCGTCCCAGTCTGTAGCCTAAAAACAACCACACAGTCCTTCTTTAGCTTCCTGTGACCATCTTCTTACAGTTCTCTTCACTACAGGTTGTTTCTGAACAAGGGACTTATATTTCGAGCAAAGAATAACAAGATTGTGATCTGATTTAGAGGAGGTCTTGCTATAGAGATGTATGAGTCTTTGACATTAGCATAAAACAAATCCAACGTTTTGGTTTTTCTCTGGTAGAGCAGCTGATAAAATGTTGAAACGTTGGAAGTGTAGCAGAGTGAAGCATTGTTAAAATCACCAGACATTACTACAAACGCGTTGGGGTGTTGTGTCTGTAGCTTAGCAACAACTGAGCTGATGGCATCACATGCAGTGTCGGCAACAGATAAAGGTGGAACGTATACTGTTGCCAAAATAACATTGGTGAACTCTCGGCGTAAAAAATATGGACGAAAACTCACTGCTAACAGTTCAATATCTGGACTGCAGAGACAACACTTTACAGTAACATGTCCTGGGTTGCACCATCTCTTATTCACACGTAATGCCACTCCATCTCATTTGCGTTTGCCACTCCTCTTTAAATCTCTGTCTGCTCGTATGGTCAGAAAGCCTGGCAGAGAGATGCTGGAGTCAGGGATATGATCCTGCAGCCATGTCTCAGTGAAACACAAATTACTGCATTCCCGATACTCTGGCTGGGTCCTTTGTAGGGCTTGGAGTTCATCGAACTTGTTTCCCAACAATCTCACATTGCCCGTTATAATCGATGGAAGAGATGGTATGAACTTCCTCCTTCTCTCTCTTCTCTTTGCTCCTGCTCTCCATCCACGGCGCCTCCTTTTCAATTCATCAGGGATTTGGAGATATAGTTGAAGTATTACTTTAGCTTTTGAGATAATAATTAACTGCTCTTGGTTGTAAAAGAACAACCTTGTTGCCATGGTGATGTATCATAACATATTGCCAAAAGTTAAAAAAAAGTATCAGCAAAACTCCTTCCAGATACCAGAGAGGATAATCATCCAAAAAATATATATATCTATCTTATCCACTACAAGAGGAATTTGGGTTCTTGAAAAGAATTTATCAGAATGAAAATAAAAGAGCTACTCCAACCTGCTGCCACCTTGAGCGGCATAATTCTAGAATAATTATTTGAATAATTACTCAAATAATCACTAATCTACAGGTTCACTAACTTTTCCCGCTCATACATAGGAAATATTAGATCATCTCAATCACCCATATAGATTTCTGCTCTCAGAATGATTTAAAACAAATTCAAGAAAGACAGAATTACTAACAGCCTCAGGCTGCGTTTGCAGAGTGATGCAAAGCAGCTTTATATGACTTTTTAAACTGGAGCAATGCCTGTTAGAAGCCTCTTAGGTTTGAGAAAATGAAAAAAACTTTTTCCAAAGCAAGGAGGCCAGAAAATTATAGGAATAAATGTCAGAGTTTGGAGATTTACATTAAAAATCTACTGAAGATAAAACTATGTTGACTCAATAAAAGAGGGAAACAAAGGAAAGCAGAAGAAGTAGATGTTTCTTTGTATATGCGTTCAGATTCATCTGCTAAGCATGAAATGTTTTGAACATTTTTCAGAGTAAAACACTTGTTCTTGCACTCTATTTCACTATTCTTTCTATTCCTGCATTTCTTCCCCCCCGTGTGTGCTTGTCACAGTCTTTCACTCACATGTCATGTTCTTTCATGTTCTTTGGTTCTAAGACATTTAATCCCGTGTGAAGTGAGGCTGAAGGGCGAGTGGTTGAGTGTGTGGGTGGGTTTGAGGCCAACTGAGTCACAACAGTTGACGGGCTGGTGGAGTTTTACTGGGTATAAACTTAGCTCCAGGGTTTCGAAAATAAATTTAGCAAGGTTATGCTTATTTGATGGATTTTTCTTTTTTTCCACTGAAAAACGACTCACAAGCATGACTGTCTGATAGTGAATCTTGTGTTGACAGGTTTTTAAAATCTGTCTTAACTGCATTTCTGGCATGAAATGAGAATTCTTTTTGTATTGACTTTAGCTTCACAATATATTACCATAATTTAAATGTTGACTAATAACCCTAACGTTTAAACTTTAATTTGTGGTTAATGGGTCACAACGTCGTTCTTGTGTACTATGTTTTCTTTGCAAGTTACTCTAAGAGGCATTGTTTAACCACTCCAGGTAAAAAAAAAAGATTTCATCCTATTTTCTTGTAACGAATGCACATGACACATTTCCACTTGGCAATATTTTCCTCTTATCCCTAATCTCTTATCCCTCTTTATCTTCTACTTTTCTGTAGACACCCAAAGGTTTTGAGACAAAACCAACTGAAATTTGGACCTTTTCATCCATTGTGACTAATACTCCACTTCCATCTGGAAAAAAGTCAACCCAGAGCATGATGCTACTGCCCCCACAGTTCACTGTAGGTATGGTGATCTTTTGGTGATGCTCAGTGTTGTTTTGGAGCTAAAAATACCTTTTGAAAGAGCGGCCCATAAGTTCAAGTCTTGTTTCATCAGACTGTAACACACTGGCTTACAAGATTTTCTGAGGTTTCTTTAGAAGAAAATATGGTTACGTTTTTTAACACAACCAGTACTGACAATTCCTGCAGCTCTTTCAATGTTGCTGTCAGCCACTTGGCAGCTTGCCAGACCACTTTCTGGTTTGTCTTAGCGAGAAACATCACTGATATTTTCACCACTTTTTGGTTAGTAGCTTTACTGTGTCTGGTCTTTCAAATGACACTGTGAATTATTTTCCACGCTTCATCTTTCTGATTTTTTTTCCTTTTTGGATTTTACTATAACAATAGATAATAGATAGACAGCTAAAATTATATTTTGATTGAGTTACTTGTCGGACTAGTGGTGAACATCTCAATAGGTAGTGAAAGACAGATTAAAGGTTTCTAGCACTTATCTTGTCTTGGCTTCAACACATACCTCAACATCTGTTAACGTAATCTCATCAAATTGTAAATGGCTCCCTATGACCACCCCATCCGCTCCCACTAATCCATCCATCATTTTCCTTAGCCTTACCCAATTAATGCTCTACCTGACTCTCTCTCACTTTCGTCCATCCATCCTTCCATCCGTCACACTTGCTGGCCTGCCCAGGTCATTACCCACTGTGATGATGGTTTTGTTACACTAATTAGCCTAATTATAATTGTCAGTTATAACGTGGTCCTCTGCAGGGATCTTGTGATCCTACTGTGACTCTATCTGACCTTGGCCATTTAATGTGTGCACATGAGTAGTACCTCTGTGACCATGGCTGACCTCAATGTATCACATACTGCTCCTTTTTCTTATTTTAGTGTATTTGTTTTTCACTTGTGTTGTTTATTTCATTTTAATTGTCCTCAATACTCCACTCTGCAATCCAATGCATTTCTTTTTCTGTGCGTTTTTTTTTTTTTGTAATTGTCACCATGGCCTCAAATAAAACGTGGGTAAAATAGCCTTTGGTGCACTCATTCACATTTGTTCTGCTTTTTACTTCATTCACACTGTACATGTACTCTAACCTAATGTATTGTGTTTTCCCCCTTTAAGAATAGTGCTGAATGTAAGCTGTAAATGTCCAATTTTGTTCCCTTTTATGTCACCCTATAAAGTACTAGAAGAGGCCATCAACTACTGCAGAAGGTAGCTGTAGCTTAATGGGTGTTTACAATTACAGAAAGGCTGTCCTTTAATTCAGAAGGTAAAGTCCTGTTCTTTTGATTCACAGTTGTTTTTGAATAAAAGCAAACCTCTCTGCAATTATCTATGCCCAGCAGTGCTCATTAGCTACATCGCTTTGATAAAAATGGATCACATTTCTTTGAAAGGACAGTTATTTTTATTTATGTAACAAAAAGGATAAGGTATACATGGTGGTTTCCCGCTTTCAGTAATTGAGTGTGGGAAAAAAAGAGGTGATCATGGGAAGACAGGCCAGGTTATTCATTTGATCTGTTCTAAGACAATAACTTTAATGTTAAAGGCTATTTTATTCCTGTTTAATTTGATCTGAATTATTTTAATAGCCATCTGGGTTTGAAGCAGAATAAACTCTAAATATCTACAGTTAAATTTCAAGAATCGTATACACCAACTAGGCGTTGGCTAGTTACCAGTCTATAGATAAACCAAGATTTTAAAACGTAACGGTGCAACGGTGCAAATTTCCCTTCTTACCAATTGTACGGTTTAAAGTCCTTTTGATGAAAGAAGATGCCAGAGTTACTGGAGTTTTCTACAGTAGTTTGAAGCATAGAACACAGTGGTGACCCCCACCACCTGCGGCTGCTCACTGCCAGTCAGTTGGTTGAAAAAAGCCTCATACATGTTTCACTTACTTACAGGAATTTTTTAAGTCTTAAAAAAAACAGTCATGGCATGAAAACTCAAGGATCACCACCCATCCCTTCTATTATAGTAATTCTCTGTTGAAACTACAGTTGCCAAGCTATGAGCGACACGTCTGCAAAACGTCTTTTAGCTGGATTCTTTTTATAGTGCCCAGAATTAAACTTGGTAGAACTATGTTTCTTTTCTAATTTTATACATTGATCATGGAATGATTTTTAGAATATCATAAAGCTTAATGCTTTACTCTCTCTGGGACAGTTTAAAGCTTTTTAAAAAAAACTTCTGGACCTTGTACTTGTATGATCTTTGACTTGTGCTATTTTGTTTATGTCTTTTGATGTTAATATAAACTTTTAGATTGTGCTTCTGATGGTGCCATGCCTTGGCAAACTCTCCCTTGAAAAAGAGATGGCAATCTCAAAGGACTTCCTAGTTAAATAAATAACACAGCTGACAGCCAAATTAACTCATAAATTAATATGAGCAGCTTGGTATACTTCCATAATAACCAGATCTCACTTTTTATGTACAGTAATAATTTCCCCTATGTTTGGCATACTGACAAAATGTTAAGGAAGCTTTTGGGTGAGGAATTTTAGTCCAAATTGAAACTGTTGAACACTTTAGACATGGGTATCAAAGAATACTAAGATTTCAAAAACTGCTAACATTTTTCATTACACCGTTCGATGCATAACTATTATTAAGGTAACACTACTTTAAAACTACAGTTGGCGAGCTATGAGCGGTATGTCTCTTAAGAAACCGAATGCAGACTCTACTCGAGCAGATAGAGTGACAAATTAAGCAGCCATTATCAGCTTGGTATACTCACAGCATTACAATAGCAAAAAGGTATAATAATCTGCACATTCTATAGTTTGCTATAGTAAATGAAAATCCAAATAATAACATTTCAGATAAAACTATTGTAACTGCAAAATACAAAACATTAGATTTTATTTATCAGCACTATGACTAAGCATTTCTGCTTTAAATAAAAGTAATTACATCATTTTGTACATTTTTAGCTAACATTTTATTATTAATCAGTGAAACCTTCAGATTGTTTCTGTTTCAGACATGCAGAACCTAAGAAGTGTCAGAAATATTTCTGCTGTATAGCATAAGAATAAAAAACAGCTTGTTTCTTTGTCCTCAAATTCTGTTAGATGCAGTGCCCCTGAATCTGAAAAAAACAAATAAACAAGCTGTCTTAAAGAAGTCTTCGTTGTCCTTGTGCCCTGACTGTTCCTCATGAACACTCAGAAGGTTGAAAACTGAAACAGTGAATGTTTAATGATGGAGTGTCAAACCCTGAGTTTAAAATTTGGATTTTAAAACACGGGTAAATCTCTAGTCATCTCTCTCTGTGCTAAACTTGCTATATACCATAACCGTGATAATCGTAACGCTTCACTACTTAATCCAGCCTTAGAGCCACATGTTTGGGAGGAAACAGACGTTTGTGGCAGTTTTCTTATTATGATTCGTGTGATGTTATTTGAGCATCTGCAGTGCATGTATGGGCATCAAAAGCAGGACCCAATTCTATACTGCATCAGTCTTAATGAGAGCATTCCTGCCTAAAGCTCTGAAATCTCCTCCTGATTTTACTTTGCACGTCTATTTCATTTTGCCTTTTATGTCCACTTGCTCTGCCTCTAAACCCCCTGCAGCCACCAACCAACTCTCCATGTCTGACCCTCGCTCATTTGGTACTCTGCATGTGCTCCCTTTTACAGCCTTTCCATCCCTTTCTCTCCCAGGCATCTTTCTGCTTTAATGAAACAGATGTCCCTTCATTAATAAAGACCTGCTCCACCAGGGTAATGAAGGAAGGAGCCAAAAAAAGGTGAGGAAAATCTTGCAACGACAATACGTTATGTATTTTTGCATGTGCATATGTTCTGGCTACTAGCACTTACACTCACTGGTCACTTGATTAGGTACACCTATTCAACCTCTTTTTTACACAACTATTTAATCACCCTATCACATGGAGCAACACAATCCATTTAGGCATTTGAGAATGATGAATATGACTTACTATAGTACAAGCCGAGCATCAGCAAGGGGGAGAAAGTCATTTGAGTGACTTTGAATGTGACATGGTTGTTGGTTCCAGTTTGTATTTCAGAAACTGCTGATCCACTGGGATTTTCATACACAACTATTCCTTACGTTTACAGAGAATGCTTCAAAGAGATAAAAATATGACAAAAACGCCTTGTTGATATCTGCGCATTTAATGGGATTTTCTGAAAGCATAACACTTGAAGAAGATGGGCTATAGCAGCAGAAGGTCACACCCTGATGTCACTCAGAGTCAGCTAAGAATAGAAAGCTGAGACTACATTCACACAGCTCATCAAAAATCGGCAATAACAAACTGGTAAACTGCTGCCTGGTCCAAAAAGTCTAAATTTTAGTTGCAGCATTCAGACTGTAGTCAGAAATTGGCATTAGCAATATGAAAAAAGTTCTATCCTGCCTTGTATTAACAGTTAGCCTGGTGGTGTCAGTGTGATGGTGTGGGGATATTTTCTTGGCAATCGCTGAAACTGTTGCTGACCACAACAACAGTATAGCAACAACATGATAAGTTCACTGTACTCCATAGGTCTCCATAAACAGCAGATCTCGATATAGTAGAGCAGGGGTGTCCAAACGTTTTGACGCGTGGGCCATACTCAAGTCAAAACTACTCGTGGGGCAAAAAAAATACATAAAAAAAAAACTCATCTCACAAAAAATCTTTGATTGTGATTTTTTTTAACAGCTCAAAAATACACTAAGCATGCAATGTTTTATTAAAAAACAAGCAGTCAGATTTTTTGCAGAAAAGGAATGTGTAAATCATTGTAGATCCAAAACCTAAAAAGGATTTTGCACGTTTGCCTTTTTAAAAGAAAGGAATGTAGATTGCAAAATTGGGATCAATTGAAAAAAAATAAAATAAAAATTGTCAATTATCAGCAACAAGAACAAGGTTTGGTTCGCTCCTGTGAGTTTGTTGTATTTAGCCAAGATTAAGAAATTAATTCAAAGCAGATTTCGGTGAATCAAAATTTGCTTTTCAGTAAAGGTCATCGGTTATTTACTATGAAATTACAGTGCAAAAAGTGTGGTTATAAAAAAAAAAATATTGTGTGTTGTACCTCACATGTACAGAAGATTTTAATTGGTTGGCAATAATACTGGCCTAATTTAAGTTAAATCGCTCCATCTGCATCAACTACCTGTGCAAACAGGCTAAATTTGTATCATTCTTGAATTGAAGTTGGCACACAAAATCAGTCCAGGGGCCGCAAATGGCCCCTGGACTGCACTTTGGACACCACTGTGGTGAAACAGGAGATTCTCATCCTGGATGTGCAGCCAACATATCTGTAGCAACTGCATGATGCAATCATGTCGATGTTGAGCAAAATGACGGAGATATGAGTTGGACTAATAGTCAAATCTTTGCCTTGAGGAATTAAGACAGTTCTGAGGGCAAAAGTGAGTCCAATCTGATATTAGCAAGGTATACTTAATAAAGTGGCAGGCAAAGTGTATATTAACCCATTGCTGAGCACTGCTTCCATAAGTGAAACATCACTATTAAATGTGAATACGGGGAAACTTGTGCTACATATACTGTATATACAGAAAATACTAGAAAGGGTTTTAGCTGGCCTGCTAAACTAAAATATCAACAAAGTTGATTAACCAGCCAAACAGAGCGGGCCGCACACCTGAGGCAGAAGCAGAGAGAGAGTCCCTCACAGACAATAAGATGCAATGTAGCTAAAGGAAGTGCTTGGTTAGTTTCAAGGAGAGTTTAAGTAGCTTCCTGCTGTGTTTCAGGATAATCTCACATCTTTTCCTCATGAGAGCCCTCACATGCTGAGACATACCAGCTGTTCGCAACTCTCACAACCAGCACAGACTCTCCGCAAATATGGTCACTGTCTTCATGCAGGCAAACACAGGGATGCTTGATAACACATGCACGCACAGATGCATCAACATGATGGCACAACTTCACACTTTCGATATTAAGCTTAAGGCGCTGTGAGCTGTCTGCTGCCACAACGGATCAATCACATTTTAATTCTCAAACCATTGCAGTAAATGAAGTATCTTTAGGCGGAAAGGCCAGAGCGGATCAACCAAACAGTGAACTAAAGAGTGTCGGGTGAAAATGTGAGTCGAAAAAAAACAAAGGCTTAAAGAGCAACTTTCTACTGATATTGTGAGCCACCAGTTGTTATCTCAGAGTGAGCCTGTGTAATTCTGCAGGGCAGAATCAGATGTTTCAAAAGCTTTGCTGCTTTCTGAAAAATGATTGTTTTCTTGTTTGTTTTAACACATTATACTTTTTTCATGCTTGGAATATCGAGCCAACATGTTTTGTAACTGTTTTGTAATCATCCGCGATGGAAAAAAAACATGTCACATCACCAGAAAAGGGCAGATAAAATGCTAACTTCTCTCTAGAGAGAAAACTGAGCAACTTGGCCTTCTTCTGAGCAGTGAAATATTTCTATCAGCTTTTTCTTCATGCTGCTCCAAACCAATTACTCCAAATCCTGCATGCTCACTCTTGATTTGATCATTTGCCCAGCCTAGTTCTAGCCGTTCATTTCTGAAATCAAAATCAGACACACTCCAACAATTTTGTCTAATTTAGGCTAAACGAACGAGAACACGGTTATGTGTCTCGGCTGAAAGTCAAACGCTGCTAAGCTCTGATGATGAAGAATGAACAATAAGACGAATACTGAGCAAGGCCATTTTTTAACATCAATACTTTCTTTAAAAGGGGCATACTATTACAGATGGGGCATAATTTTTAAATCGTAACAAAACTTAGGCAATTATTTTTGCTTCAAATCATTTCACAAGTAACTTTACCAACAGGCTACAGCAACATAATGTTCCATATGTCAGGGCCCATGTGAGAAACCTAAGAGCTATTTAGGATATTTTACTCTTTTTTTAATGATAAAAGGTCTAAAACTAGTCTTTTTTGCCTTTCATTCAAGTTATATTGCTGCATCAATTTATTTATATAATAATCTCAAATAATATACTTGCAGCTTGAGAAAAATCCCAATCCAAAAACTAAAAATGTTAGCCCTTCACCCCAGTTCTAGCCCACAAGATCTCTCAGAATAGCAGACAACCCTGTTCTGCACTTCTCTAGATCCAAACACAAAGGAGAGACAACTTTTGCAGGTGGAACGAGCTTCCCCTTGGTTTTAAATGTGGTCCTTTCAAGAGATGTGCCGATCAGATATTTGAGGAAGACTTTTGGTTTTTTGTAAATGTCTGTCAGCAACAAGTCAGCATTAATTTAGCTGATTACGATTTCTCTTTATGAACTATAATTTGAGAATAAATTAGAGCAGTGTCTGGATTTAGCTAATATTTGAAAGCAAAGGACATGATTATGAAGGTTGTCTTTATACTAGCAATTAACATGATTAGTACAGTTAAGTTTTAATAAAACTGCAGTTTCTGTGTTATTTTGCCTACATTTCCAGATCCAGTCCATATCAAATAACTTCACTTAAATTCATTTAATTCGATTTAATTTGATTAGATTTAAGTCAATTCTGTTTATTTACACAGGGCCACTTCATAACTAAATGTAATTAAGGCACTTTACAAGACAAGAGTTATAATACAATGCTTTCAAATTTTGTCCATAATGTCATTTCCTCTGAGCTGGGAGCTGTGTGTTTGTGTTGGTGTCTCTCTCTCCTCTCGCCTTCAGGGCGTGACAGGCAGGTGCTGCTCCACAGCTGCAAGTCATTAAGTGGCAATCAGGAGGAGCATAAAGAGTTGCAGCGTCCACGAAGCTGATGTCAGATTGTTTTTGCTCACCAGCTTGGTAATCTGACGGTCCCTCTCTAGCACATTGCTCAAGACTACTTTCTAGCAGTTTTGTCTTCAGAAGTGATTTCCGGGGATATGCCTCAGTGCACCGGCTTGTTGCTTCTCTGGTTGCCCCCCAGTTGCTGGATCTCTCTTGGATGTTCTCTCGCTCACCTGCCTGTCCGCCCTCCCATGCTCTCCGCCAGACCTGAGACACCAGCCAGTACCAAAGCTCAAACCGTCACCCTCTGACGGCAACACACTTCTCCTCAGATGATCGCATCACCTCCTCCAGCTCGTTTCCTCTTGCCAGCAACAGTAAGAGACCAAAAAATATTCAATACATTTTCATACCACAACATTCCTCTGGCTGCAGGTGTTAACTCCATTCTCTCAGCCTTAGTGCTTTTCCCCAGAGGCCCGTGTGGGGAAACTTTGCTTGTTTGCCTGTTTAATTAACCAAATTCAACTATCCACCTTGTCCATACCTGTTGCTTCCACCACAATTGTAAACAAAACCAACATGACACATAATGCCAATTGCTCGAATGTCTTCGGTGTACGAAAGCCCATTTGGTTGTATCAAGTAATTGACTTTCCAGCAATCCATCCTCCTTGGCCAGAATGTGAGAGTGGATGGTTGAGTTACTGCAAATGCACTTACATCCAGGATGTATCTGTTTAAACTGAGTTGTACTCCATTCACCCTTCCTATTTACTCTCTTGTGCAGTGTCAAAGGACCACAGATGTACCAAGATGTCTCTATCTTCATTCAGTTACAGCAGCCAGACTGAAGAGTGTTGTCAGTGCTACCCGGTTGCGTACGTGTGTTAACTTACGCAAGTGTGTTCGCTAAACGGTCGATCGGTCAAGCTGACAATCATTGGATTACAGTAAACAGTGGATCTCTATTCACTCTTTTGTTTTTTTTTCCCCAATTGTCCGTTGTGTGTTTCTTGTTGATGACATTTTACCTTTTTTTTTATTCAAAATTTTATTTGCCATTATAGTTAAATCTTTTGTATATATTGCATAACACCTTGGGATGTGTCAACTATATTTGTGGTATCAAATGTACATACCCTGTTTACCTTTAGTCACTTTTATTTTTACTTCAAGGTTCTGAGCCTAAACAATTGATCATGAAAGAAGACGTTGACCTCAGTAGGAACAATATTTTCTTCTTGATTGATTAATAGCTTCATAATCAATTCTGCAGACCGTGTTAGGTGCAGCTCAAATAGTTTAAATTCAGTGACAAATTTGACAAGTCCCAAAGCCCAACTGTGCCAACAAGGAAATGCAATCACAGCTATGGAAATCAACTGCTATCAATCAAAACGGCCAACCTGAGGTTTCACACAGCATGAATTACTTCTAGACAGGTAGTTAAGACACGCAAATGAATGCTGACTCAAATTAATTTGTATTTATAAATCTCAAGAGAATAATGCCATATAAAACAAATGATGAATACTGATTTGAAATGCGCAGGGAATTATGAACGCCAGCAATTTTAAGGACACCATAATATGATTATCAAAATTTCAATCACATGTGGCATTAAGAGATATACAATGAAGCTTTTAGAGATAAATGATCCTGTAGATTTTTAAGCCAGCAAAAAGAGACTTTTTCAATTTGTATCCATAAGTATGAAGCATGGAACGTGAGATAAGGAATAATCAGAAGTTCAAAAGTTTTATTTTGAAACAGTTAGAAATCAACCCGCTTCAGTCAATCAATACTGAAAATAAGGTCTCAGCCGTCTGAAGTAGCTGTTTGCTACAGTCAATCAAGTGTCCTCTTTTTCTGCATTCTCACACATGCTGTCAGAACATACAGATGGATTTTGATTTCCAATCTTTAGGAGTGAAAAGAGGAGCGGCGAAGAGATTTGGCAGGGATAAGAAAGCCACTTGAGAGCACTGAGACCGAAACAGAAATAGAATGCTCTGGATTACACCCAAGGGGTCAAATTTACCATAACGAAGTTAAATCAAATGTTCAGCTGTCTTGATTAGAGAGAGAAACGGGCTGAGCAGTACATGGCTAGAAAAATGATGGCTAAATGGCAGATGGCACACACAAAGCTGGGCCAGTTGTGAGGTTATCTCTTTGCAGAGGGCACATTAGACATTACATACCCTACAGCCTGCCACAACGGATCAATCAGTGATGATCAAGATAAAAAAAGAGCAAGACTTGACCTCCTCTTGTTTTTTTTGGTAGTGACTTATAAAACATATTGAAAATCAAACTGATATGAAACGAAAGTTAGAAAAAAAAATACACAAGCCCAGGTTTGAATTGTGACACATCTCTGACACGCATACCTGTTGCAATCCTCCGTCACACCATGCTGCTTACTGCTTTCCGGACAAATGAAGGTAGACAGATGGAAAAACAAAAAAAGACACATGAGATATGGTGTAACACACATATGAACACAGTCCAAATGAGAATATGGAAGCATGGGAGGCTTACTAAAGAGAACATGGGGGGATTGAGTGGAAAAAAAGGGTTTGTGTAAATATATTTGCATAAGTTTGTGTGAAGGGTAAGATCAGCTGTATTTCCTAAAGTGTGTCTGTTTCTTCTTCTATCCTTTAAGCACAGAGTAGATCAGATATAGCATCATTTTAAATAAATACATTCAAACTACAATAGCTTTTCAAAAGTGTTGACAGCGCAGTAAATTTAATCATTTTAGATTCAAAAAACATTCTGTTAATTTTTGATATTTCTAGGTTATTTGTTTTTTTTATCAGAAAAACCTTGTATTCTAAAACAAGAAGAAATTAAATTGCATCTGGATTTACCTATTTAAAAGCAAATAAATTATTATAGAGATCACATTTTAATTTGTCTTTATACTAGCAATCGGAATGATTAGTACAGCAGCATTTAGGAAAGTCTTTGTGTGCATTGCCTGGAGAATGCAACCTTTTAACTTGAAGATTTCCAACATGCTCCCAAGGCATTTCCGGGGATGCAGGTTAATTTTAATCCCCAAATTTTAAATTTTATGTTCAATGGGAACCATTTTTTTTTAAATTTTTTTTAGAAAAACAAAAAAGGGTTTTTGGGAAAACTGAAATCAAAAACCCAAAATGATATTTGTTAAAGGGAAAACAGAAAAAAATTTAAACTGGTTTAAAAAGGGCAGCCCAAAAAAATCAATTTTTTTACAACCGTTTTCATTATTTAAATTTTTTTGATGTAACGTTTTGTTTCTTTTTTTTTTTAACCCAAAACTTTCAGTTATGCTTTAATCTCACCCTAAAAAAGAACAAATTTAAAAAATCTTGTTTTTTAAACACTGCCTTAACCCCCCATTTTTTGGGGTTTTAAGAGGGGGCAGGGCCCCAATGAGTCTGGGGAATAACAAAAAAACCTTTTTCTGATTTTTCTTGTTTTTAAAAAAACCCGGGGGTTCCCCACAGGGGAGTGTATCCCTCGTTTATTTTTTTTTGTCTATAAAAACCATCTTTTCCCCGTTTGGGTTGGGCCCCGGGGGCTTTCTTGATTTTTAATGTTAGTAAAGGGGCCAAAAAGGTTCTCTTTTGGGGGGGGAAAAAAAGGCCCCCTTTCAGAATTGTGTTTAGGCAAGGGGGGC
Source organism: Crenichthys baileyi (assembly GCA_036173005.1). Lineage (NCBI taxonomy): Eukaryota > Metazoa > Chordata > Actinopteri > Cyprinodontiformes > Goodeidae > Crenichthys > Crenichthys baileyi. The sequence continues at coordinate 40,113 of JAHHUM010002348.1, forward strand.
TATTTAAAAGAAGAAGGCAGCACCAATTTTAATTTTTCCCAATTTCCTTTTCCAACACCTTTGTGGATTACAGATATTCCCTACTAAATTTTTAAGGAGATAAACACTTTTAAAAAGGCAATTTAATTTTTTAAATTTCCCAAACATTAAAACCAGCAGAAAAACACTTTTTGGGGTAGTGGAAAAGGTTTTATTTAAAAGTTTCTGCAAACCCCAAAATTTTATTGCAAACAAAATAACTTTTGATCACCAGAGTCATACAAATGATCCACGCACAGGTAAGCTACCCAGGTCTACAATATTTCTTTATATCCCTTTAGTCACTTTTTTTTTAGCCTACATTTCCCCAGCTTGGAAATTCCTCACTCCTTTGATTGTCACTGTTTAAGCAACAGAATACTGAAATGTATATATGTCAGTCTCAAAATCAACGAACTTAAAGAAAAGGGCTTAAGTAAAGGTGATCTGAAAAGGGAAAAGAGAGGGGAGTAAATGCCAAGACAGTGGGAGTCCTGGGAAAAGGACAGTGGAAAAAAGAGACAGATGAGCGGAGGATTATAGACCAAGACCAAAGCATAAGGAGTAGAGATGCCAATTAAGATTATGATTTTGGAAAATAGTCTCATACTACAAGTACACAACACAGTTTTCAACAAAGTGCTTAGGACTAATATTATGTTGTATATTAAAATTGCTTTTCCTGTGGATTTCTGTATTGACCCTGTGATAGGCTGGTGATCTAATCAGGGTGGCCCCTTTCTATTCAGGGTGTACCCCTCCTCACATCCAAATCTAAAGTAGCAGATTCATCACTGACTTTGGAGTTATCTAATTTTATTGAATAACATTGTTAAGATAAAATATGGTTTACAGCTATAGCAATACAAAGAAGAGCACCTTACACATGACTGTAAAAAGGAAAAAACAAGTGGCAATTAAAGCTTTCTCTTACAAATAATATAAAATAGGAACGGATCAAAGAGGTGAATGAATGAAGATGTTTAGAAAAAAATCACAGTGGGGTTGCATGCACAATGTACACAGGCATGTCTATTGCAGTCAAACTCTGAGAAACTAATTATGTTAAGCCGTTACTTAAACATATAAAGATTTGGCCACAAATATGATGCTTGACACTGAAACCTGGAGTAGTTGGCAGAAGCAGTTGGCAGGGAGAAGACAGTGAAGAAAACAAAGAAAGATTGAATAAATGTCAAACAGGTGTTTGATTAAAAGAGGACAGAGGACAAGGCAGTGTTTACAAAGGGAGAAAAGGGAGCAAATAGGGCCTTTCTTTACAGATATGTGTAGTTTTACAGCAGGTCAGCGCAGGACATGCACCTAGCTTGCGTGCATGCTCTCTGCAAGCTTCACATCTCACATGGCTTTTATTTGTGTGACATACCTCAAATCAAATGCACTGAATTTTGAAGTTTTTCTATATTTTCTCTCCGCTTCATCTTCTTCCTCACTTCTTTTGTCAGAGGTTTAGATCCACCACCCTTTCCCTTCATGTTTAAAACGGAGCCCTTCCATTCTTGTCTGGCTATCCTCTATATTTCCTTTACAGAGGTTCTAGCTGCCTTTACTATCTCTTGGCATTGTTTACTGCTGTAGCCACTTTAAAAAAAAACAGCTGACAGAAAGCTAAATGATTTAGAAAAAAAGTTAAGTTCTTAAATGTTGACACTTTGTTATCCACAGTTGTTGCTATTGGACACATATTTTAATTTCCACAGTTTTCTTTGCTTTTTTAAGTTTTTTTTTATCCTTATCCTGGAAACGTCTACTCACTTCTTTCTATCTTAAAAAACATCGCATCCTTTTTTATGGCCATCCTAAATCTGTATCCTTTCACCAGGATGATGTATCCTTCCCATCTCCCCTCCTATTCTTCGGTCCCGCCTCCTGCCTACTTCGGTGTACCCTCTGTCATTGTTCAGATAATTATTTATTAACGTGTTTATGTCACAGCCATCCCAGTCTGTCTGTCGCTGCCATCTGTGCCTAGTTAGGTGCCGGCCTCCCTGTGCCACTGTGTCCTGCCAGTGGGGGGAAAAAATAGCCATTTGTGGGGGCACAGATCGGAGATTCTGACACACACACGGATGGAGAAAGGCACACACATGAACACTTTGTGCCGACAAAGCCCCAACGGTCCACCTGCATTGCCCCTGAGGATCGGTGGGGTTAGCAGGGATGAGAGGCGCACAGCAGTGGTCACCACAGTCCCTTCTGTCCTGTCCTGTTTGCTTTGTTCTCCTCTGTCAGCACTATGTATAAAAGAAGGTGGTCACACCCTAACAAAGTTATTTAAAGGACAGAGTAAGACAAGGCAAATTAGAAAACTAATTGCAGATGCCTGGAGGATGTTTTTGATACATTTTTAAGAGCCTACTTAAAGGGCAAACATCCTATGTTAGAGCTATGAAATGAAGCATAACTAAATAATTTTCAGCCTTCCTTTTGTTTTTCAAAGAGAAGTTATTTTAAGAGCACTGTTGACAACAAAAAAGCCTTTCACCTCTCTTGCTAGTGGGAACTGAATACCATATATGAATTATTACATATTATCTGGGTCCATACTGTCTGAGGATTATTGTTTTACATACAACATTGTGTTTTCTTGATTAAAATCAAGAATATGCAAAATGCTATCTAGTCTCCTATTACCGCAAAGCATCCAAGGATGGGGTGAGTATCCATACTTTCCCGAAGGACCCAGGTATGCGACCAAAGTTGGTGGGATTCATCGAACTGAAAAGCGCAAACCCTTTTTAACCCACCACAAATAGCATCATCTCTTATAAACTTCCTGCCAAAAGACTAGAACACACGTTTTGTGTAGAGGGCCAGTTTCAAGGGAAAGTACAACAGAAGTCTGATGGACAGAACATACCTCAAAGTTCATTATCCGGCCATAATAGCAGTCTCAAGCGGGACAGCAACAGCACCATCCAAAGGATTATGCCAGTGGTGAGCAAAGTTTCTAGTGTAAGCAAATGTGCTGTTTAACGTGTTTTTAACTGAGCACAAACGCTGTTATCAACAGTAACTACTTCCTTACACCCAAATTTAGGATAAATATAAAATTAAATATATGTTTAGTTCATTGTATTCCTGCACAACATTGTCAACACCAAATGTAAAAATAACCAAACAATGCAGAAACCAAAAATTAAAAAAATACCAATTAACATTTTTCATTCAGTTTGGGCCCATCACCTCCGCCACAGGTCTGAATTCATAGGGTGTCGGATCATTATATGTCAATGCTACTACCTCACGGATAACATTTGTCTTGACTTAGTATCTTCATATGTCCTCACAGGACAAAGCATCAACCACGTATCATGTGAGCTCACTTTTAAGCCAGACACCTAACTATCACTGCTTTGTTCTATTGTGGCCGAAGTGTTATGCCAGGGATACATGAGGTTCTGTTTTCAGCTGTATGCTCGGCCACTTTATTCAAGTGTTTCTTTTAGTGTGTTTCTATCCCCAATAAGCCTAAACAGAACTGTAATGAAAATAAAGTAAAAATTTATACATAAACTGCGGTCAACTTTTTTAGGCACATCTGTTCAATTGTTCATTGATGCAAATAGTGAATCAGCCAATTACATGGTAGCAACTAGATGCATTTAGACATCTTGAGTGAACACAACCTTGCTGAAGTTCAAACATAATAGACCAGAGAAGAAACAGTATTTAAGTGAATTGGTAAGTAGTATTGGGGTTGTTGCCAGACAGGCTGGTGAGAAACAACTACTCTACAGGGATTTATACTCATGACCACAGAGAATGGTTCAAAAAAGAGAAATATGTCTGTAAATGAAAATGCCTTGGTAACATCAGCGGTAGTAATAAATAACTGCTTGTTCCTACCAAAGTATTTGGAGCCAACGACCACACCTGGTGACACTCCTGTCAGCTAAGAACAAGGAACTGAGGCCACAATTTTCACAGGCTCAAGAAAGTTAGACAATAAAAAATTTAAAACATTTACCCTTTTCCTCCACAGTCACTAGATTTCAATCCAACAGAGAATCTTGGGACGTGGAGGATTGGGCGTGAGCAGCCTACAAATCTGCAGCAGCTGCATGATACCTTCATGTCAATGTTTACCAAAACATCTGAGGAATGTTTTAAACATCTTGTTGAATACTACAAAGAATGTGGCAGTTATGAAGGCAAACAGGAACCCAAGTTAATGTATCATGCCTTGCACTTGCATCAGGATTTAGAACGGTGTACAATAGGGGGTCAACAGTGTTTAGAGAAGCTGTGCTCTCTTTCCCTTCATAATTCCTCATTTGGGCTTGAAGAGTCTAGTAAACAATACTATGTAAAAGGATATTTTATTGAACATAACATATGGCACAGTGATGTAAAACAGTCTAATGCATCCTGAACTCAATACTGAAAGATTTAGGCATTTGCCTGAGGGCCACATAACAGCATGTTGTGATATGACAGAGAAAGGGGGGAGAAAAAGGACAATAAGAGATGAAACAGTGAGAGATAAATGAGGTGAGAAAGAGAGGAAGGGGGACGTAAAGACAGAGGGACTCAGAGAAAAGCCCTTGGGAGTGTGAGGGGATTGTGATCATGCATTCCAGATCTCAATAAGCAAACAAAACAAATATTCTCCATCTCTTCTCCTCCTCATTGTCTTGTCTCACCAGCCTTTCCAAGTCCCATGTTATCCTATTCCTCAACATGATCTCTGCTGGCTTGTTCTCTTCTTGGCAATTCATCTTTTCTCATCTCATTAACTCCCCACAGCAGTTTTAATTCAGTCTTTTTCGACACCAATTTTCTTTACATTCCCCTCCTTTATCTTGCTAGTCTTGTCCACATGGCTGTTGTCTCTTTGTGTACTTATGGGTTGGTGTAACATTCTGTACAAGTTGAAGATGGGGAGGTAGGCTGCCACAGGAGATGCTCATGGTGGCCTCTATCAAGGAGTCGGGAGGAGTATGGGTACTTCCTTGGGGAGCGTTCCTCAGTGTGAATGGTACACAAGAGAGGATGTACAAACTGTGTGTATACGTGTCTATTTGAGTGTCTCTGTCTATAATTAGGAGTCACAGTGAGTAGTGTGCTGGATCACAGTTAGATAAGTGCTCTGGCGGCTAGCCAACATTGGAGCACACACAAACATACAAACACCCCCACAGAGGCAGCTCTCACTTCTGTGGTTCTGGTATGACATGGCATCAGAGTTGTTAAACTCTTCTCTCCCCTCTGTAGTCCCACCCGCAGATTGGAGGGAGCAACTGAATGTATCCAGTGTTACCTTGAAAATACATAGCTCTAGCTGGAAACCATGTCCACAGATGCACACACCTACACTTTCTCATCTGCCTGTCTACAGGGCAGACAACGAAAATCACGATAGGTATCTGAAATAGTAAAACAAAGATGTGATTCAGCCACATATGCATGCATGCTCACAAATGGAGGCATGTCGGGGAATAATTCTTGCCATTTTCAACCTCGAGTTATGAAACAAACATAACACACAGACCACATTTCTTCAAAATGCAACCGCAACCTGAGAGAAGAAATCTTTCATCTCGGCGTGACTAGCACTGGACAGGCTTGAAAACCTTCACACATGAACAGAAAACTAAAAAGCATGGAGAAACACAACCACATGGAGACAGACTGTCTCTCTATCAGTCCCTCCACCTGCTTGCCCTCCCCACTAAGCCAGTATCAGTGGACCACCTGTACCCCACACATGTATATTAACCAAACTACTTGCTCTGCTAGCTGCAGATGTATGCTTCACAAGGCACTTAATCACAGAGAGTCAGGGCATTTACAATTCAAATGAATTTTCACAGCCCTTGGTACGCCTGGAGAGTCCTGTGCCAGTCCTATATGGTGCACAGCAATGCACTTCATCCTTATGCCCCTCAATGGAATTTCTGAACACTGAGATGGGAAAATAGATGTGATGGTTATGAATTTTTTAAGTTAAGGGCTTTAGGTTTTAACCACTGGATCCCATCACATATGTTTGTTTTAGAAAATGCAAAGCATGGACCTCTGTAGCACAAATTACCTCATTTCTCAATAAGAGAAAAACACAACATTTGTGCAGTGAGTGGATAAATAAAACTGCCAGAATACCATCACTTCCCAATGACCTTCTGTAGCAAAAGCTCGTGCCCTATTTTTTTGCAATCTATAAGCAGGTTTTCTTTCAGAATTGCTCTGGAAAGCATCACACCGCATGATGCTGCCAGCCCCACCTTTTGACCATGTGGATGGGATGTTTAAGGTGATAAGGCAGTTGTTCTTCACACATAGCACTTTGCATGTTGACCAAAAAATATTAATTCTAGTCTCATCTGACCATCGCAGCTTCTTCCTTATGTTAGCTGTGCCCCCTAAATGCATGTGACAAACATTAATTGGACTTTCTGTTTTTGGATGATGGACTGAACAGTGCTCTGTGGGATGTTGAAAGTAGGGTATTTTTTTTTATTATTTTAACCCAGCCCTTCTTAAAACTACTCTATACAACCTGGGCCTACCACTGTCAGTGTGTGAATGTGTGTATGAATGGATGACTGAATGTAATGAATGTAATGTAAAGTCCGTTGGAGTCCTAGAACTTGATGAAGCGTTATACAAGTGGAGACCTTTTACCATTATCCCCGACCTGTCTGCTGTGTTGCTTGGTGTTCATGATGCTGTTTTTTAACTAATGTTCTCTAACAATCATCTGAGGCCTTCATAGAACCCCTGGATTTCTACTGAGATGAAAAGAACACACATGTACCTTCTCTATTAATTGGTTGAGTGAAGAAGGCAATTGGTTTTACTGGAATTTATTTATGAAGTTAAAAAGGGTTGGATGCAAATGCCTACCACAAAAATTATTATTTGTAGCATATTTTGAAAACAATTTATCACCTTTCTGATATTTAGAAGTTATTAACTACTTCATGTTGGTCAATCACATAAAATCGCAATTAAATAGATTGTGACTGTTTGTAATGTGACAAAATGTTAAATGTGAATGAACTTTAATTCATTTTTTGATTTGAAATCAATTCCCCTTTTATAACATTATCTTTAAGTGCCCTAAAAAGAATTATTTTTGTTTATAACTTGTATTCTGCACATTTATGTGGTTTTGAACAACAAAATATGGCACCTGTGTTTTTATGTAAGAGGATAATTGTATTTCTATTAGGACAGATCTTTTGACACTTGGTGCATTTAAAAATGGATGTCCTCTGGTGCAATCATCTAGTGGAGATTAAAAGTCATATTTATCAAGAGGTATCCTTTGCCTTAACACTTAGCCAGAGAGGCTGACACTTGATTTCACCTTTTCAAATGAACGAAGTTCGGCTTATTAATGTTGCTAGCTTTACAACTGGTCCAGAAGGAACTAATAATTCAAGGTCTTTACTGTCAGGCCTCACAGAGTTTAATAAGCAAGAAAAATCGGAAGCATACACACATACACTCACAACAATGATGACATTTTTCTTGATTCAATGTCTAAGCAAAAAAGTATCTTAACTGCACCCACACACAAATACACAAGCATGCATTCATCATAGACATGAAAGTGCATAGGTGCCCTTGCGTAAATAGAGCAAACAAATGACACGCTAATGGCTTTTACAGCCTTTTATGCTTTAACCTTCAACATGGGGGTTCAGTTCTCAAAGGCCCCATGTACACATCCACACACACACAGTATACACAATGCAAAAACAGGTCCTTTCATATTTTACGTTTAACACCTTTAGGTGAAGACTTGTGATCTGTGTGCATGTTTTCTGTTAAGACCTGCACCTACAACTACCAGTGAAATTATATTCTGTGCATTATAAGTGCAGCTAAGTGGAGGGGGGAGGGGAGGATCAATTTGGTCCGGATAAAGTCACAAGTAGTAGAGGTTGCTCAAGAGCCACAGCGTGGATTATAGCTCAAAGTGCAATGAGGAACACGGCTGAAGTTTACACATGAACAGGAGGGGACACTGCATTCACACACTGGTGCTCTAAATCCAACAGCATGCTTAATTACAACTCAGTACAGTGCAGGGAAGTAGGCAGGGAACGGATACTTAAAAAAAAAAAAAAACACCCCTTTGCTAGCTTTCCTTCTTTGGGGCATTTTTCCATTTAGGAAATTTCTAAACGTCCTTTTGAAAAAAAAGATATAATATTTTCTGTGGATTAAAATGAAGTCCCTGTTTATGTGTATGTATGTGTATATATATATATATATTATATATATATATATATATATATATATATATATATATATATATATATATATATATATATATATATAAAATATATATATATATGGGCTAAAGGGACAAAAGACAACACTGAGTGACGCTGTCAGCTAAGGACAGGACACTGAGGCTGCAGTTCGCACAGATTCAGTTAAACTGGACAATAGCCGATTGGAAAAGAGTTTTCTGGTTCGATAAGTCTCGATCCCGGTTGCAACTTTTAGATGTTAGGGGCAGAATTTAGTGTCACCAGCATAAGCTGGGGCGACCGTGGTGACAGTGGTAGAGGTTCGTCCTGTAACCAGTGGGTTGCAAGTTCGAACCCCCGCTGTCTGTCTCAGTCGTTGCGTCCTTGGGCAAGACACTTCACCCTCCTTGCCTACTGATGGTGGTCAGAGAGCTCCGTGGTGACTGTGTATGGCAGCCTCACTTCTGTCAGTCTGCCCAAGGGCAGCTGTGGCTACAATGTTCCTCACCACTGTTAGTGGATGAATGGGTGAATGACTGACTGTGCAGGCCATTTACAATTTTTACCATAAGAGCATCCATCCTGCCTTGTATGAACAGTTCAGGCTGTTAGTGGTGGTGGTGTAATGGTGTGTGAGATTTTCCTTTTTGGGGTACAGTTTGTGTTTGGTAATGCTGAGCTTACCTGAGTTTTATTGGCAACCATGCCGTTACCCTTACAACCATATGCTAGCCATCTTCTTAGCTTACTACAAAGTCTACCACAGTCACTGGATCTCAATCTAATACACCACCTTTGGGATTTGGTTAAACAGGAGATTTGCTTCATGGATGTGCAGTCGAAAAAACTGAATCAACTGTGTGATGCCTTCAAATAAATATGGGCCTAAATGTCAGAGATCTGACACTGTTGAATCTATGCCTTGCAGAACAAAGGCAATTCTGAAAGCAAATAGGAATCAACTCTGTTTTACCATGGTGTACCTTATAAAGTGGCCATTAGGTTTGTCTTTCCAGATATTTTGTTATCCAGCTATTATGAATATGAATGATTCTTATTTTTTAAAACATTTAACGACAAAAGTAATGTCATCAAATAAAACATGCATATAGCAAAAAAAAAAAAAAAAATTGTGAAACAGTGAATTGTAATTGTGAGAAAATATCTGCACCACTGTCTCCCTTTATACGTTTCTTCTTCCTCTCTAACATAACCCACAGAAAATATTACATTGGCTTTTACAGCAAATTGCAACTGACAGAGCTGTTCTCTGACATTGACATTTTTAGAAAATAGGCGATCTTAGAGCCAAGATACTAGTGGATCCCCATCCCTTTGGGCAGGATTTGCTCAGGTACAAAAGGCAGCATTCTTGTGGACATTACAGGACAAAGCAGTGCAGGTGGCAAAACACTAAAGGTCTCCATACTAGGACTTGATTTATGCCAAACAATGGCTTATTTTTTTGTATCCCCCAAGGTTTAACCTCGCATAACCAGCCTTCATCTAAACCTCAGCATTAGTAATTTGTTGAACGTTTCATTAGCAATTATTATTTATGAGAGTAATCCACTTTAACGAGCAATTAAATATTGAACTCAAGTGTGTTAATCCAAATTATTACTGCACCTAAAGGTTTTACAAACTTCTATCTTTTGTAATTGTGGAAAACAAATTATATAAGGAGTGTATTAGCAGATTTGTGAAGTGAAAGCAGTTCAGATCCAAGTCTAATCACCCTTGATTCGACTTGCGGGTTACAATCAAGCCTTAGTACGAAGATCCCTTGTATTCCAATCTGTTACATCAAGGGAGACCACTACAAAACAGTCACGTCCAGTCAGGTGATATCAGAGCCGAGACACTCACTCAGTTGTCTCCTGGATGACACCGTGGCGCTCCCATGCGCCTTGATGCCCTGGAAACAAAAGACATGATGACACATAGAGTAGCCTTAAACATTTAGAAAGAATGAAAACTTAGACAATGAGGAACTTTTTCAGGCCAGGAAGAGAGAAATAAAGATTTCCAAAGCATTCACGATTTGTCCTCCAACAGGCCCCCTTTTTTTTCTAGGATAATAATAAAATACAATCTAGGAAATCAATATTCAGTGAAAGACCTTCACTTTTCTTCACTTCTAAGTTCCACAACAGAAAACATAGTGCCAGTAGTTAAACATTTAACTAATCCCTAATTTACTCAAGCCTTCACTCACAGCTACACCAAACACTGAGATTTTCTATCCACAAACATAGCACTGGCCACAATATTTGCTAATTTCAACTAGTTTATGAGTTGTGTAATGGTTTTTCTTCAGTCACTGACACAAGGTTTGATAAGGAGACAGAAACAAAATCCAGCTAGTGGCTGACACCTTAGCTAAAGGTTTATAAATACTGGTGGTTTGTTCTTCATATTCCCACACAGGGTTGCTCTTCATGTACCCACACAGAGACATGCTCGCCAAACAAAAAGGACTCATACCATTTCACCAACAATAAGCTTCGTAGCTATGGTACAAGGACGCCTAATAAAATGTGTGGGCCCAATGCCTGAAAAACCATATTTCTGTGATATGTTGCTCTGCTCCCACCTACTGTTCCAGTCAGAGGTTTAAATACAAATCCTTTTAAACAAATGGCAAATTAAAATGGGAAATTTAACTGTTTATTTTAAACTGTGCATTTTCAGGGTAAGTTTATTTCAAATAGGGGAATTGGGGCACAGATTTAAATTCATCGAAATTCACTTTCAACATAGCCAAAACTAAAAATGCAGGCTTAAACATAATATACATTATTCAGAATTAACATTTAATTAAAAGTCCTTTAGCAAGTTGCAGACAGCCAGACCCTTTTTGTAGTCATCAACATGGTCCAGGCATCGTTCTGGCTATTTGACCAATCTTCTTATCAGAATTGGTAGAGTTCAACTGGTCGGTTTCCTGGCTCAGACCCAGTTTCTAAGCATAGTCCAGACATGTTTAGCAGCGTTGACATCAAGGTGCTTCCAGAAACTTTATGTCAGCCAGTTGTATCCATACCAAAACCAGTTTTGATGTGCAATTGGGATCATTGTCCTGTCAGAACACCCAACTATGTCAAAGTTTTAACCATCTAGGTGTTGAGTTGTGTCAAGTTAAAGAATTTGGAGGTAGTCCGCATTTATCATTCCATCCACTTGACTGGTTCAGTGTTCTTAGGTTTGAAAGCTTAACATTCGCTCCTCCAAACATTAATTTTGTCAGTGAGGTTTAATAGCTTGATAGCGGTCTTGTCTGACCATGAAACCTTTTATTCTAGAACGCATTTTGCATGATTATTTCACTTTATACAGAACCATTGGTGTTCTAGCATCATTCAGGCTTGAGTTGTGGTGGTTCTAGGGTTAGTCTTAAACGTAACCTATACCGTTTTATCTAAGGGTGTCAGTTTGTGATAGTGGAAACTTGGACACAGTTGGGTGCTGCAAGAATGCAGTGACCTTAGACACATCAAAACTGATTTTGGGATGGATAGGGCAGGCAAACATTAGGCTTCTACAATGGCCCGAACACTCGACCATTTGAAAGTGTGTGGACTATACTTAAAAGTCAAGTCCTGGTTAGAAACCAATTAATTTCAACTAACTAAAAATTATGTCAAGAAGAGCACTCAAACATTAGGGCAGAATTATGACAGAAGCTTGTTGAGGGCTACAAAAGTCTGTTTCATTGCAACCTTCCACCAAATTCCCCCATTCCCCGTATTTATATACGCTATTGGAGCCTGCATGTATTAGTTTGACCACATGCAGATTAGAGAAAATTCACAATAAATTCAAACCTCTGAACTGAACTCTGATTTAAAAAAAAAGACATTTTATGATGTTTTATCAGTCTAATATGACAGAAGAATGGTAAAAACAAATCCTTGGACGCCTCAAATTAATGACATTCATGTCTGTGATGAGGGTGTGTAAACTTATAACTGGAACTGTATGGTCCTAAAATGATTATCACCCTGGATGGCAATGTTCATCTTTTCAGATAAATTAAAACACTAAAAACAAAACTTCCTGGTTTAGGGGACCAAGGAAAGTATAATTTTATGTAAATTTGCATTTACATAAACATTGGTTATTATGCAACAGCAAAAGAAATATATTTAGAGAAGTCGAGTAGGTTTTCAGCATTTTGTTGATTGCATATTAATGGAGCATAATAATAGGTCCTTGAGCTATAATCTGAGGATCCGCTGAGGAGATGCAGGTGGGCCACATTAATGTGGATGCACATAGGATGCTTTGTAGTGGTAAAACCAATGTTATGTAATTTTGTGTGAACCATACTTTGGGCTGAAAATCAGGCCTTAATGCCTCTAGTAATGTGTTAGTCTCGTTATAACTGTTGTTAAATACTAGGTTTGTTCATTTCATTTTGCCGCATCATACCAACAAGGCTATATATTGAGCTTTAGCTAAAGTAATCTAATCAGCGTGGCATTTTTTAATAGTTAGACACTGACCGCTGCTGTACCTTTTCCCTTTAGATGGTGTTTATATTATACCTAAGATTATAATATTTTAAAACAAATAGCAAGAGGAGTCCAGAAGGTTAACAAAAGTTGGTGATAGATGGTAAGACAAGATGAGCAATGACTAGAAGGGCAAAGGCAGGTCAAAAGAGCAATAGTAATAAAGGAGCTGAGAGGGAGGGAAGGTGAGCAGAAAGGTACACAAGTGAAAGGCTTGAGTGGAATGACATGAAGGAATAGTTATGAATAGCGCAAAAGAGATGATGAGGAAAGTAAGATCCAGCAAGACAGGAGGAAAACATGTTTGGGAAGAAGAACCTGGAGTCTTATAGCAATAAAACGACAGCGACAAGCATGAGATGAAAATGAGACAACAGAAAAGGGTGGTATGGGATACATCTAAAGACAACGAAAGGGAATATGTACAAAGTAAAACAGATCATAGCCAAGACATTAATGTTGCATAATGAAATCATGAAAACCAAAAACCAGAAGAACTAATACCAATAAAGACATAAAGAAACAATGGTAAATGTGGAAAGACAAAAAGTCTACTTGAAATAAAGAGAAGACTAAAATTTTCCATGTAGGGCAGCAAGCTGCATCTCCACAGCTCCTCCTCCTTCGGCCTTTCCTTTTAATTCTATCCAGGCAGTGCTATTACTCAGTAAGGACCAGGCTGTACAAAATGATCTAGTTTACAGGAATAGGAATGAAAGACCTACATAGTCATATCATCGGACCCGTCCATCCCACTCCTAAAAGTGGAACAGATGTGGAAAGCACTGGTGATGCAGAATCATATCTCATTGCACATATTGATTCAGGGTTACCGGCCCCAGGGAGATGCATGAAGCATTCATTAGGAGAGGGTGGGGGACGCAGAACATGATCCGTGTCAACACTTTACACAGGAGTAATGACTGGACATAAGTAAATGTGTGCAGGAACCAAAGGCATCTGTCCCCCCAGACATAATGGATCGATAATACTGGACAAAACATTCCCAGAACAAAGGCAAAGAAAAATAACCTATGGATGTTCTTTTGTTTCTGGAAGTGCAGTTACTGTAATTTTTACAGGGGTGATTGGACATACATGTTCAAGCTACATAATAACAACTGACCACAACCATGAACGTTTTCTTTTTTTATAAAGATATTTTATGATGGTTGAAGAAGTAAACTCAATTTTAAAAATGTTGTTAAAAATTGCTAGATTATCACCTGTGATATGAAAAAAATAATGACGGCAGGCAACTAGATGCAGTTAGGTTTCTACTGTGTTACTCTTAAAGTAGCACATTAACACATCAGCAGTGAGCTACTTATCTGCCCGATGTTACCAGTACAAATGAAACAGCATGTTTCTCTCTTTAAACCAATCAAAATGGGTGATTTGATGGAACCAGTAGTAAACATGAAAAAACGTTACTAGTAGTCGTGGGCCGGTTACAGGTATAAAATGATAACTTAGATAAGAAAAGGTGCTGGAATCATTGGAGCATACCACACCAGTGCCCCTATCCAACCTGTTGCTGCGTACTCCCTGTTGGGTGGCTGAAAGAAAACCTACTACGCAATCCCTCAGTTTACAAGAAAAATTAAGTCACCTGAAATATTTCAGGTCAGAAACACAGTCTGTCGTTATTTGAAGCTGGAGGAGTGTCATCTATCTATCTGTCTTATTAAAAAAATGCTGTTTCCAAACTGCTGTGGGGAAGCCATGAGCTTCTTTTCTGTAAAGCAGCTGACTAGAGGCTAGCCATCCCCGCACATAGTCCAACTGATTAACTAGCTAAAATATAATCAGCTCCCTAGTGCTACAGTGTAAAATTATGCACAATGAGCTGGTGTAAACTGGTAATACATTTAGCAGTTGTTTAATCCTCATTTATTCCACATTGTACCTAAGTCTAAGTTTTGAAATTAAAGCAACAGTAAATAAATGTATAAATAACATTACTTTCTGCATTAGTCATTCTGTATTTGTTTCCCTAGCAAAAGAATAGTTGATGCTTTTCTGTTTTCATTTTTGTTACCATCTTACCATGAAATTGTGTCATTTTTACCATACTGACAAAACTTCATACAGCCCATGCTTGGTCATTCGAGACCAAATGCTGCAAAATCCATCTTTCAATACTATGAGATCACCCTTACTGGATCCAGAAATACTACAAAAATCCCTATTGCAGGTTAAAGGTTTAGAGATTGTAGTAGAGCAGCTTTTGTGCAAGATGGTAAGATAACAGAGATGCTCCCTTAACTACGCAGCCAAACAGCTTATAACCAGACAACTTATAAAAAACTTATACCAGTGTTCAACATGTGTCGAGTCAAAGTGGTCTCTTGGTGAATCTGAGATGATGGTCAAAGCAGAAATACTTAATGGAAAAAAAGTAAAGTCCAAGAACCAGCGTTTAATGAATTGTGAGTTTTTTTTTTTTTTTTTTACTGAAGTTGGATGTGCATTCTCCCAGACAACTTTAAAGTTTTTTTCCACAGAAACACGAGGCATAAGGACAGCAAACTTGGCCTTTGCTTAAAGATTTCAATCTCAACCATACGGTTCAGGGTCAGAGTGATACATATCTAAATGCGAGCTGTGAATGCCAGAAACCATGGAAACTGATACACTGGCTATTTTAAACAGGGAAACTGGGAATGCTTGCATAAATAAATCTGTTTGTGGTTTATGTACATGTTAGTTTAGATTATTGCTCCATTAAACATTTGACATGTCAAGATGATGATGCCTCAGAATGGAAACGTTGCCCGAGATGGCACATTATATTCACTAATTATAAATCATCACATAGACATGAACAAGAAATACCCTGTTTATTTTTTCTACAAGTGACCCCTAAAAGTATAAAGGATGTTTTTTTGCATAAATATTCCTCTTTATATCTGCATCAACTCTTTAAAAGACTGAGAAACAAAGAGGGCCAAATCTGCATGATAAACTCACATGTCCCTTTATTCAGTTCTCTATCACAGCCCACAAGGAGACAACAAGCGAGCATCCCTCTGCTCACTTCATTCTTTTCATGGGGAGAGAAGGGATGACAAAAGAGGAGGTTACAAAGCGGGGAAGAGAGACAGAAGTGGAAGGCCAGAAAGAAAAGTTGCCCAAATCTACTGAGTATAGAAACCAACAGAGGAAGATGGTGAGAGAGAAAGAGATGAAAATGGAACAAGACTGAGCTCAACACCAAGCGCTTTTGATTCCCCCATAAAACGGTCCTTTTAAGAATGCCCATGAAATTAGCTTGCTGAAAGAAAGCAATCTCGATCGATTCAATCCCCCCTAAAAAGAAAAACTAAAAATTCAAACAACCACCATACCTCTAACTCTAAAGAGGCTCTAAGGGACAAAAAAAGCGTTTCGCCTTTTCTCTGTAAATCCTCTCTTTTCAGACTCTTTCTCAGTTTCCCTTTCACCTCATATCCCATAGCTGTAATTCACTATCACAGAAACGCAAACCTTAAATGTGCCGGGAAAGAAAAGAGGATCTCTTTAAACTTTGCGACTTGTTAATTTTTGGTGGATTCAGCCTTTCTTGATTAGCTTTTTTGTTCAGTTGCAACTGTTTGACACAGAAAGTTTAACCTCCGTCACAAAACACTCCATGCCCGGTCACATTATTTTCAGGGGGACCATCATTTTTGACCAGGCCTGTTTCATGAGTTTATTTTTTTAAATAATTTTGTTATAGCATGTTTGAAAAGCAATGTCTGACTTTCATTTCATTTCATACAAAGAGAGAGAGAGAGATATTTATCTATCTATATTTATAGATTTAAGGGATCATCAAACTAAAGCAGGAGGAAGCGAGGACAAGAACAAAGTGTGAAAAAGTAAGAGGGCGTTCTAGAAAAGAAGAATGAGTTGAAGGGAGAAAGAGTGAGGGAGCTGCTCGACCCTGAGAAGTGGTAGAAGCAGTAGAAATAGCTGCCCCACTTGTAGACACACTTTTTTTTTTTTGGTTGCTCGCTGACTGTCCTTAATGCACTGGGGTAGCTAACCTATATAGCCGTGCTACATGCTGCAACGTCTCCAACAAAGTCATGAACCTAGTTGAATGAACATTTGGGCTTTATCTCCTTCATACACACCATGTACGCACAGATAGGGAGGGGGGGTGGTATGGCTAAAATTAGGCGGCACATGCTGGAAGCTACTGCTGAGTTAAGTCACCTGTGCTGTTAGCCTAGCTTGCTAGCGGGCAGCCAGCTGCTCCTCTAATTAAGAGCTCATCTTCCAGAGGGGCCTACATATGGAGGACTCTATAGCTCCATGATAGTCTTACAATGTGCAGCAAAGCCATACAAAACCAAGGGCATGGCATATTAAAAGTAACTGTACTAGACAAGAAAGAAATTACTACTTTGTTTGTCCATTTTTAATTCAACATATCTCCAACTCTGTGGTGAGCATATCCAATACATACAGATGAAACAAGATATTTAAATACATTGTATAAATACACACACAACCTTTTTATTTTCCCTGTCTGACACTAAATCAGATAATAATGGTAATCCTGTTAGCCCTAAAACAGGAATAATTCTATTTTTAAATGGTAGAATATTGAGAGCTAGTTTTATTTTCAAAAATAATCATGACTTTATGTTTACATAAACTAAGTCTACACTGGCCTTTAAACAATTTGCCCTAACAACGATGTCACGGCCTTGGAAGCTCCTGATAGGTCAATTCACAAAATCTGAGTTCTGAGGTGGAGGCTCCTTGGGATCTAAGATGGAGGTAAGACCCTAAACACACTTTGAATCCAAACAAATCAGAAAGATAATTGTGCATAATATACAAATAAACCCCAGAACAAATTAAAGGACCTTGTGAAGATGCTGAAGCTGGAAAAAGAGTGTCGTTATCCACCGAGGCCTCTACTGCACCAGCATGGGAAAGGCCGCTCAGAGCGCAAGAAGCAATTACTTCAAAAGCAACAAGCTAGATTACAGTTTTCAAAATATACCCTGTGGGCTGATGAAACTAAAATTCAAGTGTTTGACCATAATGACCACCGTTACATTTGCAGGAAAAAGGGGGAAAATGACAAGCCTGCGAACACCATCCCAACCTTGAAGCATGGTGGTGACATATTCCAGTGGTGTGGGTGTTTTCCTGCAGCAGACTGGTGTGCATCACAAACTAAATGGTATTATGAGTAAAGAACACTGTTTTGAAATATTGAAGCAGCATTTTAAGTCATCAGCCAGAAGGTTTAGGCTCAGGTAAACCAGTTCTGTCAGGGGGACAATTCTAGCAAAATAATGTAAGAAGCTTAAAGAAAGAAACCTTTAACATTTTAGCCAAATAAGACAACATATGTAAACTTCTGAAGAAAACCACTTGTTTTTCCAAAGTTTAAAAAATAATAAAAACTGTATGTGACTTATTGACTGCATGAATAAAGTATACCTGGCATGCTAATGTCACTGTTTTCTACCTGCAGAGCAGATGAGACACTTAAACACACCACTTGCATTCAAATCATTACTCGCCAATTAATCAAACCACTTCACCACAGAGAGGGGTGTTGATTGGATCTATTGAGCCTTTTTTTTTTTAAACACATTAAATTGGTAAAATAGAGAGAGCATATTCTTCACTTTGTGGTGCTCCTGGTGAGGCAAATCAGGGTAATTGTAAAAAAATTAGCTTAAATTACATTTATTTAAATTAAGTAGAATGTAAAAAAAGAAAAAACTACCAGAATTAAGAGTCTTGAACAACTTCACAAACTGTAGCCTTTAAACTGCAAAAACATTTCCCCCTGGGTTTTCAGCCCAAAGGGGAAAAAAATATCTGGACCGGCAATATGTAATGCAGTAGGTAAGCCTGATTTATAATGTGTTAATGGCACTTATATTGATGAGGCTAGAAAACATAACAATGAACAAATTCCCCTGTTTGGGTAATAAATGTAACCAACTTACCTGACATTACTTTGACAAAACAACTTTTTATTGATTTTGCTGTTCACTAACGGCTGCTTCTGAACAACAAATACAAACAGCGACAAACACAATGACACGCAAATACTTATTCAGATGTTGGAGCGCACACAAGACTTCCACACTGGTTCTGTCTTCAGCCTTAAGTACCAACGAGCACACAGTAGCCAGAGGTTCTGTTCAGACCTAAGAAATGCATTAATCAATCCTGACACTTGGAGTACAATGTAGACATACACTTTGTACACCATGGAGTACCCTATAATGCAAAAAAAAAAAAACTAAAGTGCAGAAAGGAAGAGGGGTACAAAAAAACATCTTCTAGGATGACGGATGACAAGCGTGATAAAATAACAGGATTCAGAGCAGTACCTGCATTTGGATGTAGTAATAAGGTGGCATTTTCCTGAGGCATGGTAAGGAGTTGTCTTGTTTGCACCTGCTTAGGCGACTTATTGTGAATCACAGAAGGGGGAGTGTCACTAGTAATTATGTGCTGCACTGCAATTATGGAGTCAAGATTCCCTCTGTGTTATGTTGTGCACAGCTCACCTGTAGACTTAATCAACAATTTAATGCCACTAGAACAGAGACATTTTACATTTCACCAACACAGAAATTTAAGGCTTTTCAAATCCGTTTTTATTTTAAGACTATCCATTTAATCTTGTTGCTTTTCTCTAATACTTCATTAATTTATTTACTTCACATGCAGCAGAAAATATTTCCCCACAGATCTGTAGATGTCGTGCATGTCATCTGTAATGTTATTTGTGCAAGTAACATTCCCACACACCAGCTCCTCTGTGAAATATTTTCATCAGATCTTGTCCTGACACCACCAGCATGTTCTAAAATAAACACATAAATAAGACATATTAAACTGATCTTTTAAACTTTAACAGGCCTCATTATTATTGTATGAATTCCACACCTGGCTTTGAGCCTCAAAGTCAAAAGGAAAGGTAGTGGCAAAACTTCAGATTTACATTTTTTAGCTGATGTGTCTGACTGTCATTGTATCACAAAGTGCATGCATAAGCCTCAATCTGCACCACCCGGCATTTAGTTCTGGTTTTATCTTTAACGTCACTGTTAGATGGGGAAACACCACAGCAGATTCAAGTCTTTTGCAGCATCCAAAAGGTTTTCTTTTCAGGATTTAGCTGTATTTAGCTTAATCCACCTTCCCATTAACTCTATTCTGCTTCCCTGCCCCCTCTGAAGGAAAGCATCCTCACAATATGATGCTGTCACCACGTTTAAAGTATTCCCTACAAGGGTTATTGCAAACTGGGAAACAACACTTATCATGGTTTTTATTAAACAATGGCATCATTTTCCCACGGTACCATAAAGGCCAGGACAACTATGAGTCGTCTTGTGAGCAGATTCTCCTACCTAGACTGTGGGTCTCTGCAGCTCCTCCAGAGTCACCATGGCCCTTTTGGCTGCTTTACTGTTTAATGTCCTTTCCCAGCCTTGGTAAGTTTGCAGTTGTGCCATACCCTTTTTATTCACAGATGATGGATTGAACAGTGCTCTGTAAGATGCTGAAGGCTTGGTACATTATTTGAGAACCTAGCCCTTCTTTAAACCTGACCTGTCTGCTACTATTAATTAGGCAACTACTGAATATAATTAGTTAAACCAGATTTTATTGAGGGTATCAGAGTAAAGGAGAATTTAAATGCATGCTGCATCTTACTGAGGTTTGTGGTTGCAATGTGGCAGAATTTGGAAATGTCCCAGGGCTATGAATATGACTGCCAAGCATTATAAAAGGTTTTAGGTTTTTTTACATTTTAACAAACTGTGACAACTTGTGCGCACATAGTTTGCAACTTTTCTCCACAAACACAAAGCTAAAGGTCCTTCATATTGACCTGTACACATGCTGAACTTGCAAATACAGTGCTCAAAAAAATAAAGGAAACACTCAAATAACACATCCTAGATCTGAATGAATGAAATATTCTCATTGAATACTTTGTTCTGTACAAAACTGAATGTGCTGACAACAAAATCACACAAAAATCATCAGTGGAAATCAAATTTATTAACCAATGGAGGCCTGGATTTGGAGTCACACACAAAAGTAAAGTGGAAAAACACACTACAGGCTGATCCAACTTTGATGTAATGTCCTTAAAACAAGTCAAAATGAGGCTCAGTATTGTGTGTGGCCTCCACGTGCCTGTATGACCTCCCTACAATGCCTGGGCATGCTCCTGATGAGACGGAGGATGGTCTCCTGAGGGATCTCCTCCCAGACCTGGACTAAAGCATCCGCCAACTCCTGGACAGTCTGTCGTGCGACGTGACGTTGGTGGATGGAGCGAGACATGATGTCCCAGATGTGCTAAATTGGATTCAGGTCTGGGGAACGGGCGGGCCAGTCCATAGCTTCAATGTCTTCATCTTGCAAGAACTGCTGACACACTCCAGCCACATGAGGTCTAGCATTGTCCTACATTAGGAGGAACCCAGGGCCAACCGCACCAGCATATGGTCTCACAAGAGGTCTGAAGATCTCATCTCAGTACCTTATGGCAGTCAGGCTACCTCTGGCGAGCACATGGAGGGCCGTGCAGCCCTCCAAAGAAATGTCACCCCACACCATTACTGACCCACTGCCAAACCGGTTATGCTGAAGGATGTTGCAGACAGCAGATTGCTCTCCACGGTGTCTCCAGACTCTGTCACGTCTGTCACATGTGCTCAGTGTGAACCTGCTTTCATCTGTGAAGAGCACAGGGCGCCAGTGGCGAATTTGCCAATCCTGGTGTTCTCTGGCAAATGCCCAAGCGTCCTGCACGGTGTTGGCTGTGAGTACAACCCCCATTTGTGGACGTCGGGCCCTCATACCATCCTCATGGAGTCGGTTTCTAACCGTTTGTGCAGACACATGCACATTTGTGGCCTGCTGGAGGTCATTTTGCAGGGCTCTGGCAGTGCTCCTCCTGTTCTTCCTCGCACAAAGGCGGAGGTAGCGGTCCTGCTGCTGGGTTCTTGCCCTCCTACGGCCTCCTCCACGTCTCCTGGTGTACTGGCCTGTCTCCTGGTAGCGCCTCCAGGCTCTGGACACTACGCTGACAGACACAGCAAACCTTCTTGCCACAGCTCACATTGATCCTGGATGAGCTGCACTACCTGAGCCACTTGTGTGGGTTGTAGAGTCCATCTCATGCTACCACGAGTGTGAAAGCACCACCAAGATTCAAAAGTGACCAAAGATCAGCCAGAAAGCATAGGTACTGAGAAGTGGTCTGTGGTCCCCACCTGCAGAACCACTCCTTTATTGAGTGTGTCTTGCTAATCGCCAAAGAGTTCCCCCTGTTGTCTTTTCCATTTGCACAACAGCAGGTGAAATTGATTGTCAATCATTGTTGCTTCCTAAGTGGACAGTTTGATTTCACAGAAGTTTGATTTACTTGGAGTTATATTGTGTTGTTTAAGTGTTCCCTTTATTTATTTAAGCAGTGTGTATATATACCCACAGAAAACTCTTATCCACACAGATGCACAGGCACAAAAAGGGTGGTGTTTGAGTGAAATCAGCGTTGAGAGAAAAATGGAAACCGATATTTGAATGTGACCAAAATAGATTAGCATGACCCAAATGTACGAAGAAAAAAAATTAAGAGTGCATTTTTGCATATATATATATATAGATATATATACATATATACACACACACACACGCACACACACAAAATTGTTGGTACCCCTCGGTTAACGAAAGGAAAACCCACAATGGTCACAGAAATAACTTGAATCTGACAAAGGTAATAATGAATAAGAATTCTATTAAAATGAACAAATGAAAGTCAGACACTGCTTTTCAAACATGCTTTAACAAAATTATTTAAAAAAATAACCTCATGAAACAGGCCTGGATAAAAATGATGGTCCCTCTGAAAATAATGTGACCAAAGGGACATGTTAAATCAAGGTGTGTCCACTAATCAGCATCACAGGCGTCTACATTCTTGTAATCAGTCAGTGGGCCTATATATAGGGCTACAGGTAGTCACTGTGCTGTTTGGTGTCATGGTGTGTACCACACTCAACATGGACCAGAGGAAGCGAAAGGAAAGAGTTGTCTCAGGAGATTAGAAAGAAAATTATAGACAACCATGTTAAAGGTAAAGGTTATAAGACGATCTCCAAGCAGATTGTCAGATTCAAGTTATTTTTGTGACCATTGTGGGTTTTCTTTCACTAACCAAGGGGTACCAACAATTTTGTCCATGTGTGTGTGTGTGCATATATATATATATATATATATATTATATAATATATATATATATATATATATAATATATAAATGCACTCTTAATTTTTTTTTATTCATACATTGTGGTCATGCTAATCTATTTTTGTCACATTCAAATGTCACTTTCCATTTTTCTCTCAACGCTACATGATTTCACTCAAACACCACCCTTTGTGTGCCTGTGCATCTGTGTGGATAAGTCAGCGTTTTGTGTGGGTATTGTGCACCCACTCACTCACACAATGGCAAAGCTTTTTCTGTTTCACAATGTTTCTTGCCAACTTTATACACATCAGGATTAAAGGTACAAAAGAATCTTTGGAGCTGGAAGACGAAGAACAGGTGTTTTAAAAGGAAGAAAAGGGAGAAGAGGAAACAGACCCCAAAATTCTGCTCCAGTTTCTGTTACAGGCAGCCATTTTTAGACAGTCATCCATTAAGTCTCCTGCGTTCCCATACTGTCAGCCTTTAGAGAAGCCAGAGAGGCCATGTCAGCTGAGGGCACTGGGCAGGCAGGCAGGAAGCAGCCCTCTTTCTGAGGACTGCGGGACTCTAAAGGCAGAATGGGAGGAGTAGATAGTGGAATATAATCCACAGAAAAACATGTTTGGAGAGGGAAAAAGGAGCACAATTTGAAAATAGTTTTTGCAACAAAAGGTAAAGGAAAAGTTGAAATAAGCTAGGCCAAAGCATAACAAAAGCGAAATCTATATTAAAACTGTATTTTGTTTAGTGGTAAGAAAAGTGCCAGAAAATGAAGTGTGTAATGCTGTGTTTGTGTGCCCATCTGACAGGGCCACTCTGTGTGCTGTCTGTGAGCATCTTACCTCTGCCCCTGTGTGTTCTGTCTGCGTTGTGCGATCAGTCATTTGGCAGTCTTTCATCTTCAGGGCTGCTCTGGCGCTCTCCTGCATACAAAGCAAACACACATACATCAGCCATGTCCACATCCCAACCACAAACATCAAATACAAACAAATGAGAGGAGCTGCTCCCCCTTCAGACCTGTTGCTATCCTCTACCCACAGTGCATAATTGCTTTACTTTAAAGGGTATTAAAGGGTCTTCAAGCATGAATGGCCTGTTTAAGATCACGCAACAGCATTTCAGTCTTTTTTTTTTTTGAGTCATTCTGAGGATAAACTGCTGGTGTACTTCAATCATTGTTCTGCTGCATAACCAAAGTGTACTTGAGCTGAAGGTCAAACTGAGGCCCAAACATTCTTCTTTCTGGTGAAGAGCAGAATTTCATGGTTCCATCAATTATGGCAATTAGTACAAGTCCTAAAGAATCCAAGTATCAAAATGGTCCCAGATCATAACACTACCACCACCCTGTTTGCTAGAGGTATGATGTTCTTTTTCTGAAATGCTATTTTAGTTTTATGCCAGATGTTACAAGAAACACACCCTCCAAAAAGATCAATTTCTTTCTCCAAGCCTTGGAAATGGCTTTTTAAGCCTTTCCAGATTGATTGAAGTGATTGACTTTGTTTGCCATCTGTTCTTGAATTTCCTTAGATTGGGGAATGATGTGTTGCTTTTTTTAGCATACCTCATGTTGCCAGTTTGGTTCTGTTTAAGTGATTTATTGACTGCAGGTCAGGCAGCAATCAGGGCGGGTTGTAGTTTCTAAAACTCTATTTTCTATAGATGTGATCAATCAGAGTTACTCATGATTTAATCAGGGAGGAGGCGATTAGTTTATTTGAAATTTTTTTTTAATCTTGGTAAGTGAAATCATCCTTTCAAAACTGCATCTTGTATTTACTCGGGTTATCTTTTAATATTTAAATTAGTTTGATGATCTGAAACCTTTAAGTGTAAAAAAGAAAAATCAGGAGAAATCTGTAGCAATGTATCACATGTATAGGTATTTATGCTTTGCAAATTTTCTTAAGGAAAAGAAAATCCAACCCAAAACAGCATCAACTATTTTATCTGGAAATCATAAATGTCATGGAAGAAGGCTAAATTGCAGTGGCATAAGGCAGGACGGCTTAAGTGGGGAAGAATTAATAAAAAAGGAAACATAAAGCTGGCCAACATGTTAAAAAGGTCCTTCAAATACATAATTAATGGGTTTTATCTGGCAGATTTACAGAAGGGTTAAAGTCAGAAAAGCACAGGCACTTTTCAACAAAATACAGCAATTTTATCTGGACCCAAGAACCAGCCAACTCCTCTCTTACCTCTACGTGATTATTTTTAAAACGAAGGTTGCAAGCCCTAAGAGGAACCCTGCACCATTTCCACTGGGAGCACTTTACGACGTTGTCACTAATCATTCTGACATTTTCTCCCTGCGCCGCTCATGGGTTGGGGAACAGAATGGGTTGAAAGTTGCAGTGAATATGACATATGGAGAAATTGATTAACCTCGATAAAAATTAATCAACCAAATTAAAGCAAGGTTTATCGTAAGGGGAATAAAAGAAAAGCATTTATATTCCAGCTCTAAACCTGCATATATGGTCCCTTTTGAAATTCGGCACAAATCCAGTTAAAAACAGCAGTTTCCATTAATCATGACTGACTACATGAAAAGTAAAAGGCTTTTCTTAAACTTAATGATGCATTCAAACTACCAGTAGAAAACTTACGAGAAGAGTAATCTGAAAATGGACAGCCAGCTTTCTATAAGTGAATGAACAGGTTTTCACTGGAGGATTCACAGAATAAAAACAAGACTGTCTATGAGCTCCCATTTACTTCTGATACTAAACGTCACCCTTAGCTTCACTCACAAACAGTGCAGTTTCACAAATCTGAAGCAATGTTGGTGTCCTGTGGGCCCAAAGGATCAGATCCAGATAAAAACCAGGTTAAGATGTGGGTGCAATAAAGAAACAACCTATTAAGTACAAATAAGGAACTGTGCAAAGGTTTTGATGCATTTATCATTCCTTCATGTTTGACTTTCAAGGAGACAGAATTTTTATGAAAATAAGTTGAGTCCAGGCTGAACCCAGTGAACCTTGCAAAGAATATTTAAGCTCTTTGGGACAAGCACTCAGTCACAAACATACAAACTTTGTCTATTCATTTAGATGCAGTTGCAAAAATCGCTAAGGATGAAACTGCTGCTGCAAAAAAATTGTATTTCAGCACTGACTTTGTCAAGTTTTCAGAAGCTGAAAACTTGACAAAGTTTAATGGTTTGATGATTCAAATGAAAGATGATGCATCGGTCAGTTAGGTCTTTATCCTCTCATTAATAGTTTATTTGTTCACTTTTTCTTTTGCTGTGGTCGACATGCTGGAGCCAAACCACTCTTTGCCCAGTCTTAGAATCTCTACTAGTCCCAAATGTTTCACCATCAATTGACATCTAGACTATCTTGTAGTGAGGTGATCTTCTAAGAGTCTGGAGGGGTGAACAAGTTTTAACCCAGAGATCTGCCCCAGTTGTTCTTCTTCATGGATCAAGATCTAAACAGTAATTAAGTAATTAGTTACTGGCACACTTTCTGGTTGGTGCCTTGCTAAGGAAAGCCTGTACAGGTTTTCTCCCAGTTTACTACTCTGTATAGAACAGCTTAGGTTAAGGTTAGGGTTAGGTGTTAAGATTATGGTTAGGTTTAGGCATTAGACATTGAGAGCAAAAAACATTTGAACCAGAAAAAGGTGACAAGGGTGCGGGCAGAGAACAATTCTTGCAGCTGGATACTTCTTAAAAAATATCCCTTCTTTGCTTGTCATAGCGGCTAGAAGATGTTACTTCACCAGCCCCCCTTAGGGCCTTCTGCGTCTAAAGCACGCCACCTCTGTCTTGTCATCTCAATGGTAGGCCTCACCTGGATTTAAATCCTTAAGAACTTGCACACATAAGTGATCACAAGCTCTTATGCATGACAATGGAATAAGAATCACTAATTTAAGAACAAGGAAAATCAAAAATAAAGGAAAAAGGTTTGACGAATTTTTGCAACCATATAGTGAAAGAAAGATGTTCCCAGTTATTTACACACACATGATTTAGACAACAACAACAACATTTCCTTTCACTTACACTTATGCCTTTAGACAACCTCTCGGGATGTAGGCAGACTATTTGACTGTGCCACACTTTAGCTGTAGGGGACTCAGACTCAGCCCATATAGGGAATAAACAATTTCAAGCAACAACATTTTTGTTTCCAGATGGTTAAACTTTGTTCAGATTTAATTTGTCGTTATAGACTGGAAAGGGTAGGGTGGGGGTATTAAGATGAATAAGCTGATATAATGTGAGGCGCAATTAAATCTACATCTAAGTTTAAGTCTAAAAACAATGTATACAGAAAGCGGATTCAAATTTTAACAGTGTAAATGCTACTTACATTGAATCCAAAGCTAGTGTACTAAGGTGTTTGGATCCGCAAGGTAAATTATGTAATTCTAAAGACCTTTTTGGTAGCTCTAATAGCATTTACAGACAGTCTTCAGACAGGAAATGGCAGCGAGAGATGGGGGGGAAGACATGCAGCAACGGTCTCCAGGTAGGGAATCAAACACAGACAAGTCCATTAAGGAGCATAACCTGTAAAAGGGGCACCAGCACTACCGCTACACCACGCCACTGTTATGTCATTCTAAAGGGAAATTAGTATAAGCAATACATATGTCATACTGCTAGCCAGTTTGCTCAATTTTAGTATTTGCTCCACAACAGTTGCACCTAGCTGAATTAAAAAGGAAAACAGATGAAAACAGGGGCTGATGACAGGAAAATAATCAAAGATGATAAAAGGAGAGAGTAAAAAATGGATGCAAGTGCCAAAAAGTGATCAAACAAACAGATGTTGTATGAGACTCAAGTCAGTGGGTTGTACTGGCATCGCTCACTGCTTTAACACAAACACATTATTCTGCACAGGCTTGGCATAATGTCTGCATTCCATTACTTTGATAGAACAGGTGACAAATTACAGACATGTGGATGACAAATGATGATAGATTTTGCTGTATCGAGCATTTCAGTAGCTGTTCCAAGAATTAAGCTTCCAAAATGTCCAGATGAATACAATAACACAATATATATTTTTAAACTGAATTTTTCATATTTCTTGGGTTTTGAAAGGATTGAAAATGACAGGAGTAATGACTTGCTTTCCATCTTTGGCTCTTTATCTGCCTATGGGAGGAATTTCACAAAAAAAAGTTAATTTTCTTTGTGTCTGAACACAATAATTCTGCTGTTGAACTGTGCAGGCATGAAAGAACAACCTATATATACAAAGATAGAGAAGGCGTTTTTTTTGTCAGCTGATTCTTAATGTGAAAATATTACAGCACCATTCATGCATTTCTTTCTTTTGTGGTGGATTTTGTTTCACGCCTCTCCGTCCTCTACGGCAAGTAGGCCTATTGCAAAGATGAGCGTTTTGCACAGAAAGAAAAACCTTTGAGCCTGGCAAACTTTTCTATTAACGTTTTCAGAAAGAAAATATTTTTCCACACTTAAAGTGAAATGATGTGGGCAACAATGTGCGACTCCCACACATAAAACTGCGCAGAAACATTTCAGAGCAATAGACTACTTCAAATTCCCCAGAACAGAACAACAAGTTCACCTAACCCAGAAGGTCAAAACTGAGTTGTCATATGAGTTAAAAATGTTCACTGAGAGGGCATAACATTACCACCACTGCCAGGTAAAGTGAATAACATTAACTCTCTGCATCACAGCACCTGTCCTCAAAGTTGCTATGTTCTAAGCAAGATAATTGAGCAGCTAGAGGATTTGACTGAGTTTGATAAGGGTTAAATTGTGATTTTAGATAACTGGTCAAGTATTTTGTTCCTGGTCTGTGGTGCTCAGTATCTATCAAAGCTTGGACCCAAGCTGGCGAAAAGTGGGGACCCAGGCCTCATCGGTGAATGTGGGTAACAAAGGGTGATTTGGGTGGTGCAAATCACCAGATGGGCTTTAGTAGATTCAACTGATGAAGACATTTTTGCTGGTTCTGACATAAAGGTGTCACAATACACCATACATCACAGTTTGTTGCGTATGAGGCTGTGATGCTTTGGGCAAAGTCCAGCTAAGAAACCGTGTGTCGTGTCATCCATGACCTTTATCGCTTACCTAAGCATTGTCGCAGCCTATGTATACTTTTTCATGGAAACTGTATTCCCTAATGGATGAGACCTCTTTCAGCAGGATATTGTGCCCAGCCACAAAGCAAAAAATGTTCAAGAATGTTTTGATGAGCACAAAACAGCTATGAGGGGTTGACTGCCCCCAGACCTAAAAAAAAAGTCAGTGTCAGTTTTAACATAGTCAGCCAAAGTGCTTTACAAGATAAAGCAGTGGGAAAGAAAAAAACAGGAAGATAATGTAAAATAAAATTGTGTTGTGGTATGTTATCTAGTGGTAAACCAATTGGGCATTTGTGGGATTTGCTGGACAAACATGAAGGGCCCACCGAGTAACTAACAGGACTTACAGGCTGATGATATCTATCTGCCAGATACCACAGTAAATGTTCAGGGTTCTACTGAAATCCATGCCTCCACTGGTCAGGTCTGTTTTGTCAGCAAAAGCAGGACCATCACACTATTTGGTCATAATGTTGTGCCAGGGAGTTGTCTTTTTTCAGTACTATGAACACTGAAAATGTTGCATTATGTCTTTAACATAGTTTCTGCAAGTTTCTGTAAGCTAAATAGAAGATTTTTAAATGACCTATTTAAGACCATTATGACCTAAATTTAACATATCCAGGAATTACGTAACTTAGGTAAGCTAACTTAATTTAATTAGTGGATAACTTATATTTAATTGACTTAATGACCTTTGTAGGTTGAATTAAGCGATTTCTACTTGTG
Organism: Crenichthys baileyi; assembly: GCA_036173005.1. NCBI lineage: Eukaryota > Metazoa > Chordata > Actinopteri > Cyprinodontiformes > Goodeidae > Crenichthys > Crenichthys baileyi. The sequence goes on from JAHHUM010002348.1 coordinate 69,955, forward strand.
TTCTTTGACTCTGGCCTGTGAGTCCATTTCTTCCACACTAAGGTTCGATAATTTCAATGCCAGTAAGCTTCATTACAGTGATTGATGACATGGTTTAGCCAACGACTGAAACGTCTGGATTCAAAACAAACTTTATTAATCTTACACTCTCATGACAAATGAGCTGGCAGTGGAAAATAAACAAGAAACTTTCGATTTTAATTTGTCTAAACAAATGACAATAACAAAGTTTCAGAAGCAGAGTTTCTTCATTCAGTCTCAATATCTGCCAATAAATGTCTTCCAAAGAGGATGTTTGCTGCCATGCATTATGGGCGTTGTGGTTTTGTCACAGCTTAACAACATTCAAACTCTTCAGCAAGAACTACAACACCTGGATCGAATGAATGCTGTCAGCGCATTTCACAAAATAATTGAAAGATTAAAACAGTGAATGGAAGAAGCAAGAAATGAAGGTACAAATTGAAGACAAACAAACAACATATTTAGATATCCTAAGCACAGACATCCTCAGACACACTGCCTTCTTATGTGACATCCTGGGAAAATCAGAAGAAATGAGGCAAGATATGAAGAGAATTGTGGAACAAATCTGGATCATCCTTGGATATAATTTCTAGAAGCTTGAAGGTGCCGCATTTCTGTATCTATTCAACCAACCATATTCCAGCATAAATACCATGGGAATGTCCAGCATTCATACTCTTTAGGAAGGAGACACGTTCTGTGACATAGAGCTGAGCATGTTTTGGTGTGAAATGTGTGTATCAACACCAGAACAAAAGACCTTGTCAAGATGATGGCTGAAGCTGTTGAAAGAGAAGACTATGAAACAAATCCTGTACCGACAAGGTCTGAAAGGCCATTTACAAGGTAGACGTTATTTCCCCAAAAGCTACATAAAAAAGCAGATTTCAGTTTGCAAATGCAGTTAAAGACGAAGACATTTCCTGTTGTGTGATGAAACTAAAATTGAACCATTTGGCCATAATGACCATATTACATTTGGAGGAAAAAGGGGGAAGATTATAGAAAACCATTCCAGCTGTGAGGTAAAGGAGAGGCAGCAGCAGCATGCTGTAAGGGTGTTTTGCTGCAGAAGAGACTCGTGAGCTTTACAAACTAGATGGCATCATTTCTACATTATGTCGAAATATTTAACCAACACCTTAAAACATCAGTTAAGAAATCAAAGCTTGTACACCAATGGGTCTTCAAAATGAACAATGTACCTAAGCATAGCCGTAAATTAGTTACAAAGTGGCTTAAGGATAACCAAGTCAATGTTTTAGATGGGGCATCATAAAGCCCTGATGTCAGTCCCACAGAACATTAGTGAGCAGAGCTGAAAATGGGCCAAACTCCAGTTTTAGGAAAACCAAAACATTTATGACCCAGGTCAGATAGTTTTAAAGATAATTCTACCAAATACTAAGAAAATGCTTGTAAACTTTTGAATTTTGAGAATTTTTAAAAATATTTCCTCCGTTTCTGCAGACATTTATTTTGGTAATCCCACCTGACCTAAAACAGGTAAAGTTTAGTCTGATGTAATCTCAGACAGCTAGAGGAAAAAAAGTAATTTGTCTTTATATACAGTGTAAATATATGGTTTGAACTAAATAACTAATCTGCAAAATGTGCACATATTTAAGACTTTCAAAGGTGCAGATATGAGATGATTAAATTTAAGACTTCTGAGTCCATGTTCTCTCCATGGATTCTTGTATTACCAGGACAAGAGTCAAACTAATTGTGTTTACCCTGTTAAGTCAATCTTACCAGTTCACTCTGGAGTCTAAGAATCAGCTCATCTTTTTCTCTCAGCTGCTGCAGCAGGCCTTCCTCTCTGTTGAGATCCTGAGCACAAGAACAGACAACAGTGTTTTAGACATAAACATAAAGATAGCAGTGATTTATTCCTGGGACCATATTGCCGTGAAAAGTCAAAGAGGACAATGGCATGAAGAGGTGGTTTTATGTTGGCCATGTGTTTTATTTGTATTCATGAGTTTATTTGTTGGTAGTATTGCTAGCTCGTGCGCATGTAATAAAGTTGTCATTTTGTGCATGTTTTAGAATGCCGATCTCCTCTTCTTGCAACAGTTTCATGATAAAATCGATGCCTATAAGGGGCAAAATCAGAAGCACACAGCAATTTAATATGACCTTGAGTTATCATGGGATATCATTGTAAGAAGATAAGACACACTACAAAGACAGGGGACATACAGTACAGAATATTAACATTACTAATTAAAAATATCTATTTTGAAGGTAACCTTCAACCAAAACTAACAAAAACTGAAACTAACAAAAACTACCCCTAACCCTAAAAACAAAAATTCTGCTTAGAGCATATAAACGGTATTAGAAATGGTTCTGTCTGCTAAATTTAATTTTTTACAGTTAAGGTTTTGATGCAGGCGAATGGGAGAACATGGCTCCCTGGAAGGTCAAACGTAAGAAGTTAGCCCAAGCAATTTTTGTTAAAATACTCAACTTGACTCTTAAAATTGAAACGCATTTAAAACTGTCTGTAAAACATATTAAAGCAAGAAAGAAAGAGAAGTAATGAGTGAAAGGATGGACAGAACAAACTGATAGGCAGTCATTACTTCGTCAAGGGCATCGTCAAAAAAAAGGAGGGGAGAGGGGCAAGATAACGGAAGGAAAATGAAGAGGGAATCTTAAAAAAGTAGGGGACGGATAGGGAAGTGATGGAGCGAAGGAGAGGACAGAAAGGGCCTGAGGCTGGGTATGATGATCTGAAACTATGGGGAGCTGTCTTGCTAAAGGACACACGGAGAGTAAGAGAGACCGCAGGGAAGCATATAGCTACTTCCCCATCCATTTAAATGACCTTGCTAATGCAAAACCAGACATCTAGCCTGGAACATTTCCTTGAGGTACATTAAAATTCATTGAAGAAAAAAAATGCAACCTGTGCATGATTACAGATGCGCCCCCACAAATCATGCAGTAAAAAAAAAATCCCTATGAAGATGACTGACAATACTTTAGGTGTCCTAGAACTCCTACAATATTTTTTACGCCCAAGCAAAATGATGCGGTGGGGTCCTAATTTAGAAAACGTATACTTTAAGGTACTCCTTAATGTGTTTAGCTTGTCCTTTGTATTTTTTTCTCGATTGTTTGCTAATTGCACTGGGAGATACGGGCAATGGTGTTTTTCAGTTTCAGATTAATTAAGATTGTTGGACTTTAGGTTACAGGGGAAGACAGATGCTCCACTGTATGGCTTACTTACAACCTGCTCTCTCTGGTGCTTCTTGCAGCTTGTCCAAGACAACACTATGGTTTATTTGGTACATTTACTTTCTTTTTGCTCTTCCTTACTTTTTGTTTTTTCACATACATGCACCAATCAGTTCCCGATCAGAAAAGAAGTGAAAAAAAACTAAGTGCATCAAAACTCAGACCACCCACCATTTTTGATCTAGAAAGTCATCAACTAGCAGCATATACAGTATTTGATGCAATTTTGTTTAGTTCGATAAAAATAGAAAAAGTTAAACATATGCTTTGATGGAATATGAGCATAATCTTTCTTCATTTTATGATGGATAGAAAACTACTACCCGTACCAAGGAACCTGCACCACATTTGTTTTTTATATGTAATAGATCTTGAGTGAAAAAAGAAAAAAAAAAATCACAGATGGCATGCCAAACCTCAAAGAAAGCCGAAATAGGAGCTGGATCGGACAAACCTGTTTGATGTATTTCTAGGAATAACATAATAGCTAATGGGATGGTTTTAGGCACCATGTTCTACACAAACTCTGCAATTCTGAGATTTTATAGTATGAAGCTGGTAAGACAATTAAATCTAAACGTCTGAAAGTGGTCAGACGATATCAGTGTTGTCCCACTAAGCAACTCTCCTCACTTAGGAAACTCTCCATGCTGGAGTCGGAGGAGCAGGGGATGTTCATCACTCCATTTCAACTGCAAATGTATCGTGCATGCCATTGACAGTGTTATATATTGTCACTTTTTTGTCCATTTATGTTGCTAATGTAAATTGTATGCAAAAAAATGTTAAAATGTTATTTTCCTGTTTTTCTGTGATTAGTTCCAGGCCACATCATTCATCACAGTTACATGCCACATGGTCATTTATGTAAATTAGGTGAAGATGCCTTTACGCACACTTAAATGATTTACTTTCCTTACAGAGGAATGGACTATCTTTAACTCTGATGTACTTTTCAGGAGCTGCTGTCCCTTTCCTTTTAAATTTGTCAGTAAGCACTTCCAGACCGCACAGCTACAAATGTTGTATCTACTCTGTATGCATTTAAAGCCCAATACACTGGAAATCTGCAGTAAGTGTGGCAAAAAGTTCTGATGATTTTGTTTTCTGACTTCGTCATTTTAAATGCCCAACTAATGATGAGGTCTGTGTTTACCTCAAAAGCTACCAAACTAAAAGCTCTGCTAAATGGCTCTGCAGTGACAAAACCAATAACACACGTTTTCCAAGAGCAAATAGGAAAACAATTAACAAAAACAAAACCCACTGGTGCTGAAACAGAATGGCCCCCCGCTTTCCTGCCTTTACAGAGAAGATAACGTTATTTATAGATAATAGCAATAATTTTTTTCCCACTGCTTGCTTAGACACAGCAGCACTAAAATGGCTAGCATGAGGTTTAGATTGGACAGGAAAAACAGCTGCATGCTGCGACAATTACCACATTAGTCAGCCTCTAAAATTAATCTTACCCAAATAGGAATGAAGTCTAAACTAAATATGCTGTCTGGTTAAAGCCACACATCGAGTATCCTTCTGCACCTTCTGTGAGTACATCGAACTTTCTGTGGAACTGTCAGAAAAATTAGCCAGACCCCAACTTTGTAGTCATTTGGCTCGAGTGCTGATATTGTACCAGGTAGGAGGCGTCAAAAATCATTTCATGCAGGAATCAGATCAACAAACCCAACGGTAAAAATGAAAAAGTTTACTCCCGTGCTGAAAAGAAGCACCGCGCAGAGAATTAAATCTCCCATCAGGTGGCATTCAAACCAATTTTTCAAGGCTGAATTGAATATGGAAGGCTATGGAAGAAAAGTGGGGCATATGAATTTATTTCTAATGTGATTAGAATGGCCTCTGTAGGGATAAATCAGATCAGAACCACTGAAGTGCATCCACTCTGGTAAAAAGATGTGCTTTCGTATAGAGGTTGAGACATCTTAATAATTGCAATCAGTACCCAGTTGAAAGGGTACAGAGATGAATTACATTGCCCGTTTTTGGCAGAAATCTTTCATTTTCCTTACTTTTTTGAGAAACATATCATCAGAATCTCTACCAACACACTCCAAATTAAATTGGATAGAAAGGTGGGGAAAGAATAATTCTCAGATGCCTCTTCTTTCGACCTCTTTATGAAAAATATTCAACATTTATTGCAAAATTTCCTAGATCACAAGTGCTTGTGATATAGCAAAGCTAGAGGGGACATCTTACTGTATTTAAAGTTGCCCTTGCACCATATATGTGGCCATAACTGCCTCTCATCTTGCTTTCTTTCATACATGATGACAGTGTGTTCAGGTGTCTGCAAAGCAAATATCATATATACATTATTTTAATAAACAGACCCAAAGCAAAGAATAATTAAGTCAAACCTAAAAGGATGAGCTTTATTCCTCAAGCTTATGCAATCTCAACTGATACAGGTACAATAGAAACTACAGCTGGACTGCAATCAGAATGCCCACTGTGCATATTATCTCAAAATTCATAAAAAGACAATCAGCTTTGCAATAAAAACAGAACTAATTCCGAATCTTATCTCATTTTGTCTCTGAGGACTACTTCTCATGAGAGCATTTAATCATAATTTCATTTATTGGCAAATGTGAACCAAATCCAGTTTATATCGAATCTTGTTGAGTGTGGTTATCTACTGCATGTCTGGTAAGTTCAAATGTTAGAAAATGACAACTTGCAGATGCAGATGCCAGGATATTAAGCAAGACTCGGAAATTTGATCTCATTATCTCTGTCCTTGCTCTGTTGCACTGACTCCATGAACGTACTGCCCTGCTGTATTTAAGATCGGACTTTTTATTATTAAAGTGATTTGCAGACCTGTCTGGCTAATTGCAGAAATCTGAGCTACTCCAAAACTAAATTAAAATCTTGAAGTTCTTTCTTATTATCTAACATTTTTTATTTAGCAGCCAAATCTGTTGATGCAAATGTCCAAATTGGAGAGTCATTTGAGAACAAACACTTTATTAGGTACATCTGTTCAGTTGCCTGTTAACATTAACAGCATATCAGCCAATAAAAGAGCTGCAACTTAATGCATTTAGGCATCTAGATGTGGGGAGAATGACCAGCTTTAATTCAAACGGTGCCTCATAATGGGAAGGAAAGGAAATTTAAGTCACTTTGAGTGGCACGGTTTGGTGTCGGACAGTCTCGTCTGAGTGTTTCAGAAACTGCTGATCAGCTGGGATTTTTACGCATAACCATCTATCGAGTTTATGGAAAATGATCCAAAAAAGTGTAAGTCTCTATTGCTTGGCAGGTGTCTAGACTAGAAGACCTTGTTGTTGTCAGAGGTCTCAGGAGAATGGACAAACTGATTTGACAAGAAATTAAGGCAAAAGTAACTCAAATAACCACTTGTTCAATAAATGCATAACAGATGGACCTTGAAGCAGATGGACTACAGCAGCAGAAACCACGCTGGATGCCTCTCCTGTTCTCTTAAAACAGCAGAGTGAAGCTGCAGTTGACCAAGGCTCAATAATAACAGATTTGAAAAAACGAAGCCTGGTTCACGTGATTCTTATTTATCATGCAGTATAACAACGGCTCAGGCTGCTGGTGGAGATGTAACGATCTGTATAAAACAGTGCATTTTACCTGAGTGTTGTTGCTGACCACATTCATCCTTATGTGACCACAGTGTACCCATCTTGTGAGGGCTACCTTCAGCATGACAATGCGCCATGTCACAAAGCTCAAATCAGGACAGTGAGTTCACTGTACTCTAATGGCCTCCACAGTCACCAGATCTCAATCCAACAGGCCAACTTTGGGCTGTGGGGATCCACAGCATGAATGTAAAGCAGACATATATGCAGCAACTTAGCGATACTTTCACTTCAGTATGGACCAAAATCACAGAGACATGTTTCTGACAGTCCTGAAGGAAAAAGGGGGTCCAACCGGTACCAGCAAGGTGTACCTAATAAAGAGGCCAGTGAGTGTAAATGCAGTGGAAATTGTCTATAAAAATATGGGTATAGTTGATGTAAAATGTTACTAAGTGCCTGCAATATTTCCCTTTGAGATGCATATTGAGATGTTATTCTATTCTAATATCTGTAGGCATATTCCACACTGTATGTAATCACATGCAAATGTAGCTGTACAGTTAAAGTACAGTTAAATATTTTACATTGAATTACCAGCCCATATGCTAGTTCTGAACTCTTCTGATCCAGCGTTTATAGCTACTGTATATTTCAGTTGATACACTATCAAGTGAAGATATACAGTATTTCAGAACTGTTTTAATTTTACTTCTAATAAGAAGGAAACTTTTTGTTCTGCTCCCTTGCGTAGAAATCACATCAGTCTAACTCTTCCTTCTGCACTCAGTCCAAGGCTGAGAAAGGTTTTATATGATGTTGGAGCTATGAATAATTTAGGTTGTAAAAAGGCCTTTTTAAATTTCACAATTACACGTTTTTGGATGTAACCCAAGTAGATGTGTCAGAGGAAAAACGATATGGGGGAGTAGGAATTTTATAGAAGATGCAGAATTCAGAACATCAAGTCCTAGAGATGCTTTTGATCAAACCGTTGGATTGTTTCTTATATTACCATCCCTAAACTTGTGACAGTATGTAGGAGAAAGTTTGTGTGAATTACAAGGCTGTAAAATTTGAGGCTCCGACAAAGTAGAGAAACTCTGATTGGAGACAACTGCCTAAAATGGAGTGAGACAACAAAAAAAGGACGAGTGAATGGCCTTAATACTAGAAGACTACTTTAAATTATGCTTTACGGTAAGTAGAGTATGTACTGTGCTCCATGTGCATTATGCACACACGTAAGAGTGCGCAGATTTATGTAGAATTTATCGGTCTGCCAATAAATTGGCGGACAGTTGCTATGTATTAAAGTATTGGCAGATGGTCTTCATGGTGCACACCTCAATGATTTTTAAGCAGGTGACCTTTAGGCATCATACTGCTGCTCTGTTCACAAAGTGAGATGTGCCCTCCTGTCTATCAAAGAGCAGATAGAACCCAAGACAACAATGGGTACCAGCCTGAGTCCTGGAAAATAAAAGCTTTATTCCTACGAGTAAAAATATATATTTCAGATATATAATTCAGAGTAATTTATTGATATTCAATAAATTTGAAAATGTGTTCCAATGAGGTTCGTTTGGCAGATTAAAAGTACCTTTTGAAAATAACTTTTAAACAGATATTAAAGATACTTTTCATTTAGCCCACATTTCCGCATAAACATTTTTTTTTTGGTCTGATGTATTATTCTAATCTTAAATGTCATGTTTTCATTAGCTGTAAGTGGAAAATCTTCATAATTAACAGAAATAAATGCTTGAAAAAATCTGAGTAATTAATCTATATAATGTGTTTCACTAAGTGAATTGAGTTACTGAAATGAATTAAACTTTGAATAATACCCTAAATTATTGAATATGACTCTATATTTATTCTTTCAGATATAAAACAAGTACATTGCCTAAATCTTCTTACTACAGCAATTTGTTCCTTCTCGTCATTTTTTAAAAACTCGCAACAGCGACTGAGTGTTTTCAGAGCTTTCAGGAAAATGGCAACACTGAATTCAACACTGATGTCAACGATGGGGTCCAGACACATTTGTGCTTGATGGCTGATGATGCAGAGCGAGCTAGACGGTGGTTTGTCTCATACAAATCACATCACTATGCTTTTCATTCCACCTTGCTACGATGACCACACCCACATTGAGGTGGCATCCCATTGTACTGAAAAACAACCCGAACGGTGTAGAGCCGAGTCGAGTTGAGTTGAGCCAAGCAGGTACTAATGAAAACCAAATGAGCTCTTAAAGATAAATTACTAAATAGTTACTTTAGTTTTCTTGGAAGTGAAGTTCTGTGGAGTTATTATCAGTAACAGTACCCTTACCTGTTGTAGAAAGCTGCTACATATGTTGTATCAAGAAGCCTCATCAGCTAATTTGGTAAATCAGAAGATTTTAAATCTGTCCAGAAAATTTTCTAACAGATTATGAAACCTGGAGAGCGCAGGAACATACCATCTTTAATGTTGCTGCACAGCTGACAAAATCCAAATGTTTACTCCATTCCTGGCAGAGCTAGAGCGCACTGGAGACTTGTGGTTAATCTGACAGACTGATACAGCCAGAAGGCTTCAACCAAAGTAACTCCACGAAGCACAGACATTGTGCATTTTAAGAATGGTCCGTGGTGAATTTGTAGACTGTTAATGTCCTTTAACATAACCTTCTATCCCTCTGACATGAACATTTTTCATTTTGCGCCATTTTAAATTGGTAGTCACCTAAAAGAGGTGGTGTACATCTGACTAGCTGTTAGGCATCCACTACTCATAGGATTTAGGTCATTTCAGCGAAGCTTTAGTTGATGTGACATCTTTCTACTACAGGTAAAAGAACTATTATCAATGATGTTTCAATTTAGAAAATCTGAACTAACCTGTGGAGGCCTGAGTGTTTTTTGTAACATTATCAAAAGCTTTTTTTATACCAGAGAAACAGAGAGTGTTTAAAAGTTGTGTTGCCATGTTGTGCCCCTTCAGTAGCCGTGTGCAAGGTAGAGCGGGTGCTGTTCATTTCACTCCTTCACCAGAAGGGAAGTAAGGGGTGGTATGAAAGGAAGAAGAGACGAAATAGGAACTGGTGGGTGTGGAATGGGGGTACAAATAAGCAAAGAGGTGAACTGACATAATACCCAATGGAACAGCTACAGATAATGCATGTGTTTATACACACAATGACATGAGCTGCTTTACATGTGTATTTACCATCGAGTGTTTTAAATTAGCATGCACACTGTCGGAGCAGTACGAGAGCTCACTCACAGCCTCTAAAGGAGACAAATTCAATGAAGTTGTGAGCTCTGCCTCAAACACACACCAATGTTTGGGACGGGAGCGATTGTGCACACTATATAGTGGATGCTCCATCTACTGCACGCTTAGACTTGTTATTAACGATGGTGAAGAAACTTAATATTAAAAAAGCATAATTAAACTTGACTTCAGCTAAATCTAAGAGTGGACGACATATATGCAGCACAAGGTTTGAATGAGATGGGGAAACACATGAATTACTGACGCATTTTGCAAAGCAAGTGTACTTAGTTTTACTTATTAAACTATTTTGGTCCTAATTAATGTCGTTTCCTCTGATGTTTTGCTTGTGGCTTGTGTAAAGCAAACACTGGCAAAATAATGTGCAAGAATACTGTAACAGAACAATTTCACATTACATATAGATTATATATATTCTGGGTGCCTAACTTTTTTGTTTACTATGACAAGGTATCTTTTCAAAATGGGAGCTTAAAAACACAGTAATGTTGAGCTATCTAAAATATCTGCACCAACACATAAATAAGGTTCTAAAAGGATAAAGAAGTTACTCCTTCAATCAGCTCACTAAAGTCGACTGCACAGATCGTGTGAAAAAAGGAGGAAAAATTTGTTAACAGGTATAAGAAAATTGAGAAGGGCAAAAAAACATCTCAACTAAGTAAAATAAACAGCATGGGCCTAATATATGGGCAATTAGCTGCCCTCAAGTTTAAATATCAGGATCAGCAATAGAAAAACCTGTATCAGTCTCCCTCTAGTGTTAGATGCCTCTGATGTACCTGACTACAAAAGCTTGCTTTGTCTTTTGAATAAATCAGTTTTCATGTTTTTCCAAACGCATATGATGTTTTTACCTTCTTATATGTGCAACGCCCTGGGCATAAGTCTATAATTATCCATTAACAGTCACTAGAATCATATATTCTTCATTTATAATTATGTAGAATCCGACAGTGATAAATATTTCACTGTAAAAAAGAAAGAAATTCATGGCTGATGTAACAAAGGTTTTAAAATGCAAATGTCAGCTCGAGATAGCTGGTACAAAACTTGCTGTCCAAGACTTTTTGCTACCAACACACCGTTGATTGGAATAGACCTCTAACTCAGTGATGATTTCTTCTTTCTTTCTTCTAAAATACAGTAGAGAACTTTAACTGGGACAAAATCTGGTTTAAAAAAGAAAAAAGAAACAGTGTCATATGCGTTGGGTTTAAATTAAACTAGGGCGCACTGTGACACTGCAGCCTCTCTCAGGTGGCTACCGTAGATTATTTTTACACTCACAGAATCATCTTCTGGAGTGCCAGGACAAACTTTCTTCCCCTCATTCCTCCTTTAATCCATCCTCTTTTGTTTCTTTAACCTTTATACTATCATTTTCTACGTCCTCGCTTATGAAATAATTCCCTTCATTTTCACCAATCTAAATTTACACAATCCTGGAAATATTTTACGAATGACAACTTCAGCACACACATCTTCACAGGACACCTTGTTCCTCATCCCATTTCTCTTTAGTTTTTCATACTCCAAAGTGGTGTGTGTTATTCTCAGCACTGTAACTTTTCCCCCCACATTCTTCTTCTTCACATGCAATATGTCTTCATATTTATGTTGTTTTCTGTGCCTTCAGTGCTGTCAAAGGTTACCTCTGCCACCCACTGTCTTACTCATGCTACTTTCTGTATATGTACATATACACCTCTGTATTCTGCCCAATCTCAAACCCTTCAGCTGCTGCTGCTGGTTTCCTGCACTTTAAACTCTGAGTTCCTTTCTGGATCGGAGAAGAGCTAAACAAACATCAATTTTTTCACTAATTGAACCTTTAGTGTTTGGAGGACTTCATCATATACATATTTGAGCTATGGCTGAGATTTTTATGTGCACATAAAATTACCATTAACTACGAAAGATGAAAGTCACATACTGTCTCTTTTAGGTTTTACTCTCACGCAGCCTCGGCCTCAGGGCAGGTTCGGTCCAATTTGTTGTTGAAAGTGCTTCTCTGCCAGAAACAGCAGGGGCAGAAAGGAGAGCTGATGTCAAGAGAGCAAGACCTTGCTTTTACAGGCCGGCGATGGCAACTGTGACCATCAGCAGGATGGCAAACCTTGCAAAAATGTTGCTAAGACAGCAACAGCGACAGTAATTGAAGAATTGTGTTGACTGCTGTGCATGAGATACAGCGGGTAAAATAAGTACTGAACATTTTCCTCAGTTTGAATATTTCTAAAGAGACCACTGACAAAAAAATGACACCAAATTAACAAATCTTTTGGGATATTCTTGATAATCTAAATAATAAACCAGTATGGATTTTAATGCAATAATAGTCCCAAACACACAGCTAAGGAAACTCTTAATCGTCTCTTAAAGTCAAACTGCTAGAATGGCCCAGTCAATCACCTGACTTGCTTCCAATTGTAAATCTATGGAAAGAACAAAGTGCATGGAAAAGACCAAGAGAACATTCAAGATTTGAAGACAGATTGCAGGAAAAAATAAGTCAAAATCCCATCCATGCAATATATACATAAGACATCTTGAAGTCGTCATTATTAAAAAAGACTTTTCCACAAAGTACTGAATTCCTTTCTCCATATGTGTTTAACACTATTTCTCTGTCATTTCTTTTTTTTTTATACATAACTTAATTTTTGGACTAATTTGCTTTGATTTATTTGTATGTGTGGATTGCTTGCGTTGTTGCTGATATACAGTGTGAATTTTATGTCAACAGCCCCATTAATGATATTTAAACTGAAAAAAATGTGTTGCTTGTCAAATAACACACACAGGATGTGCCATGCTGAAGTGCACTGAGACGCACAGATTACTGAACTTCAGCAACATGTAGTTGTTTAATCGCGAGCAGCAACGCTGTGTTGAGCCCAGCCATGAGAGGAGACAAGGACTGAACTGCAGAGAACAAAAGCGATTGATAAAAACTCTGAATACCAGAATTAACAGTATTTTCATTATCATGACAGCTCCCAGGAAGGAGGAGTCAGTTTGAGAACGCCAGTGCTCGAATTCACCCCTTCTTCTATTGTTCCATAATACCACACCCCACCAGGCAGGTATTCATAAAACAAAAACGGACACAGACTGAGTGCTATTTGGCTATTAATTCCTGATAATCAAGTGGTTCCCTGACTTGATCTTTTTGATCAAAATTATTAACTTTGTTAATAATTGCTTTGGCATTCATATTCATAACCCTACCTAAAAACCCTAAATGAACACAGGACCTGTATAGAAACTGTATAGATTGAATGAAAAAGTATGACGCAGCAAAGCTGGGAAGTTGCATCCCAGCTGAGTTGATTGCTTGGCTGGAAAAACCAGCACATGTGGAGACCTTCATTCTCTACGCAGCAACATGCAGAGTAACACTAGGCTCTGATATACAATCATGAGAGGCTTCGTATGACAATACAATCAAAAAAAGAATCAACTACATGCCAGATGGCTTTGAAGCAATGCGCTGCTGGTATCAGACGCACCATATGCTGATAATTCAGACATTACCACAGAGGATTGAACCATATTTTTCATAAGCGTCCAGACACCAGGAACTTCAAACTGGATTCAAGACAAATATATATTTTTTTTATTATCCATGGCTCTTGTAGGCCGGCTTTGTATTCCTGAAATATGCTGGTTTACATAAAGAGCAACAGGAGTTTATGCTTTTCTTTTAAGCAGTACTTTGTTAGCAGATCTTCAGTAGAACGTTACATAAAAGAATAATCAGAACACCATATGTTTCATTCACTCTGACTGAGAAAACTGACATAAAATACATGTATTAAAAAAGATACACTGCTTGTCCAAAAAAAAAGAGTCACCGTGTGGATTTAACAAAGCAAATAAATAAGAGCCTCCCATTAGATGCTTACTGTATGGATGATTATGTTTCAAGTGGCAACAAGTTATTGAACCCTCACTGGTGGAGTATGTAGCTTGTTATTACTTAAACCAAGTTGGAAAACACGTCATGTGGATGTGGAAAAGATACTAATCTATCTCAGTAGATTAAAATTATTGACAAGCATCAAGCAAAGAAAACATCAAAAGAGATTACTGAGATGACTAAAATTGGTTTAAGAACTGCCCGAAGCATAATTACAAACTGGAAGGATAGTTTGGAACCATTACCATGCTGAAGAAATGTATAGTAACCAGGTAATTTCATCAGTACATTTCTTCTTCCCTATGGGCATGGTCATATTCTAAGATGACAATGCAAAGATTCCTTGTGCTCTAAGTAACAGTGGTTAAAGGAGCATGAGTATAATGTTTCTCCCTGAGCTATCGTTGCAGTGGCGGTGATGTGGTGTGTTTGCGGGGGATGAGCTGGGGGATGCCAGCCCCGGGTGCTTGCCGGGGACCTCTTGCCGGGTGAGTTTGTCCCATCTTGGTGTGGGGTCGGGTGGTCTGTTGTGGGTGTGGTGCTCGGTGGTGTCTGCCCTGTTGCGCCTGTGGGCAGGGGCTGGGGTGGCGTTGTGCAGGGCCCTTGCCTTGCCGTGCCAGGTTCAGGCACGGGGACGGTCTGCCTGTCTCCACCCCCGGAGGGAAGGGGACCACCTCCTGGGTCCGGGGGCTGGTTGCCCCTATGGGGTATCGGCACCTGGACCTGGGAGTATAGACAATGTATGGGGAGTGTGAGTCAGTGTACGACGTCCATTGTTGTTTGTCTTTACGTTGGGTGCGTGGGTGTGAGTGTTTTTATGTGTACGCATGAGGGTGGGAATGTGTGATTGTGACTCTGTGTGTGTCGGGTTGGGTATTGGACTGCTCGCTCTCCTGGATCAGTTTAGGCCCCCTATCAATGCGGGGCCTATTTCCTCCCCACCACACTACCTGCTGGCGATTGGTGTCTCTTCCTGCTGGCGTACTTGTGGTTCTTGGTGTCCGGGACTGGGTGCTTTGGTGTGTGCTGGCTCACTCCCAGTGGCTGCTTGCCGGGGCCTGGACCACTGGGCTTTGTCGGGCCTCTGCTTGGGGAGTGATGTGTCCCGGGGTCTCGTGTCTCTGGGTCCATGGCTGAATCTGCTCGGGCATAGACGGCGGCCTGCGGGGCCTGTGGGCTCGCCACTGCAGCTCCCTGGGGCTTCTGCACTGTGGCTGCTGGGTGGTTCCCCTGGGACTCTCCCCTGCTCTTCTCTGGGGGGGTTGCGGTGGTTCTCCTCGGGTTCCTGTGCTCCCGGGGGCCTTTAGATGTCTATGGCTCAGATCTCCTCCATATCTGTCCCAGGTCCAGGGGGTCAGGTCAGTGGCTCCTTTTTACCCAACTTCTCTCTCTTCTGTGCTTCTTATTTTTTTTCTTTTTCATATCTGTCTCCATGTCTGTAACAATTGAAACAATCCCAAAGCAGTTTCTAATAAAGTTTTTCTTTTTTAATGTAATGCTCCAGTTGTGAAAGTAAATCTGTTGGGCTTTTCTTGGCACTCAGACAATTCTGAGCGAGTGCTACTCTGCCGGATAGCACTTGGTTAACGAAACGAAAAAAAAATAGTGACTTTTGCTGAAAGGTGACGTGGGCACATCCATGCATAAAGATTGACCCACATCTCATCCTTGTTGCTCACAACAGACAAAAAAAAAGTTCTAGACCAAGAAAATAGAAGTTAAAGTACTAATAAATAAAACATTTGACAATAAAATTATGTTTGCACACAACCTAATGATTTTAGGCATTGTGTCAATAAGTCTGGACATCAATGAATGGTGTACCCAGAATACAAAGAATAATGAAAACCTCTGTTATGGTAGAAAGAATAGTAATGGAGCCTAGTGATATAAAACAGCAAAACGTTTCTGCCACAGACATAGGTTGTAGGTTCCCCTCAAAGACTGTTGCAGGTATTCAGTTCAATATTCTATTCAAAACTATGCAGAAAAAACTGTTGCACACTATGCCCCCAATCTCTTATTGTTCCTCCAAAATGTTATTTTTAAATTTTAGCTTTTAGTTATTTTGTTAGTTTCAAGTGAGGTCTTTAATGACTTAAACAAAGGTTTGGACAGTTCAGTAAGACCATTTTGTTTCTTATACTTTCGTTCATGTCCTCCTATCCTACTTTTCATTCTGCCCACCTCTTAATACAAATATTCTGTGAAGGTTTAAGCCACAGTGGATGTCTTCACGCTGTGTCCCAGCCTACATTTTTAATTTTTCCTTATCATCCAACTGCCACTGATATTTCATGTAGGTCAGTAAAGAGGCCAGCCACACAAACACACTTTCCCTTTCTCTCACTGACACACACACACACACACACAGACACATGTTCTAATGCAGTGTGATAACATAAAATTCAGTATGAAGCCTTCAGTCAAAACACACATCAGGATACGGATATGGACCCATTCAGAGTTTGAGCAGAAGCACAGTGGATATATCTTTCCTTGTGCACTTCCTGGATGTTCAGTATGAGATTGTATATAAATAACTATAATAAAGTGGAATAAAAAAAACACCATCACAGGCAGCATCACAGACTTGGGACTTGACTCTCTCGTGTGACAGCCTAACAAGAAGTCTGTAGTAATCTAACTATGGTATATGTCAGAGAAAAGCTTTCCAAAAGCCCTCTCTGGGTAGATTTAAACCCTACTCACACACTCACAAGCATGGTGGCAGTTCAGCAGCTACTCACACACAAGCTCCCCGGAAAGATTAATAAATCTTATTCAGATCACATGGCTCTGATGAACTTGGTTGACATAGGGGGTCTGCAGCCTGTCGAGGCAAGTGAGGCACTTTGCCCCTCTCTCATTCAGTTCACCCCTGCCTCACTTGCTTTTCATCTGTGTCTTTTTGCTATCCTCTTCTTTTCATTCTCTCCTCTACCCTGCATGCCTTGCCCCACCAATCTCTTTCTTGTATTTGATCTCTTCATAATTCAGCAGGAGCTGATGTGAAAGAAAGGCTATTAATTGCAATGATAAGGGTAAAATTGAAGGAGACGCAAAGATCAAAGGAGGGTTCAGTTTTGTATTTTTTGATCACAGGCAGACTGCTGTGCTCTTTTCTGGGCCTTTTAACTAAACAAGCTGGACCAGAGTATTTTAGGCATCTGTGCATGTGTGGTTTGATCTGTTGCTTAAAACAAAACAAAACATTGTACAGTGTTTGAATAAAAATTCACTCAGTTTTCTCTAATAGCTTTGACTTGGTAACGGTCACGTGGAGCTAAAGCTTATCCTGGACAAAAAGCGGGACACACTCTGGACAGGTTGTCATCGCAGGGACACACATGACGGACAACAATGAACATTGACTTGTCAGTGAAAAACCCATGCATGCACATGGAGAAGTGAAAAATAAGGCTAGGATATGAATGCAAAACCACTAAATTAATGTACAGTCCCTTATCTGATTTCATTTCTTCACAATTTTATATGCTACCAGCGGGTGTTGTAATCAGAAGGGATTTTTTTTCACAGCTATGTTAATGACTAAACTCTGAATTGTTGCGTCTCCCGATGACCCACGACTTGTTGATGCACTTTCCAACTGTAATATAGATATTAAGTCATGGATGACAACAAATCTTCTGAAAACACTATCAGGACAGACCAGACTTTTATTAGAGGTATTAGCACAGACCCTTAAGATCAGGTCAAAAACCTTGCTGCCATCAGTTTCAAATACCGCGTTATAAATGTTTCAAGTTGAAGAACATTGCCAGTGTTCAACCGTTTCTCTCGTTGTCCAATTCAGAGACTTTGGTTTACAATTTTAGTAAGTTTTTAAGGTTAGGTTAATGTTTATTTCAAATACATTCACATAATATTTCATTTTCAACTCATTATTATAATCCATTACACCCATTTTAAAGGTCTCTGTATTGGCTACCTGTCCATTTAGGGATTGATTTTAAGTTTCTCTGACTAGTATATATCCTGCAGACCCCCCAGGCCCCTAAGTTCTTCTGTTGAATCCTAAGGTGAGAACTAAGACACATTGTGAGGTGTCAGGTTTCTACTAAGCCCCTCACCTGTTGAGCAGCCTTCCTGAGGACCTGAGAGCTGCTGTAATTTTATGTTTTAAGGCAAAAGCATCTATTCATTCTGCCTTATTTTATTCCTATTATCTTATCTCACCTACTATCTGGATGAGGATCTATTTATATTTTAGGATTTTATTTCTATTTAACCTATTTACTGTTTTCGTAGGCACTCTCATTTCTTGTTGATATTAATATTATTATTATTTGTAATTTAAACACATATACCTTACCATTTTAGTTTTCAGGTTTCATTTATTTTAGTTTTTCTGTAAATGACTTTTTTTCAGCAATATTTACAATCTAAAGAACCATTTTTGCTCAGGTTCCTACAAAGTAAAGGCTTACATGACCCTTTGAAAAAACAGTTTATCAAATTTATAAACCTTAACATTAAAACCTTGCTATAAGGTTAAACTGCCACAATTTTAGCTATATTCTTAGGTTTTAAAACAAAGAAATGTTTTGACAAGAAAAGATAGTAAATATATTTTCTTAAATGGAGCATTTCATATTTGTGCCCAAATAAAGAAAGTCTTTCTGTGTATTTTTAGAGTCAAACACTGCTCAGTTTTATCTAGGTTTTGGCCAAAGAGGATAAGAGTTAGCATAGAGCGCCAAAACAGCCACATGTGGCTCCAGAGCCGCAGGTTGCAGACCCCTGCTATGCACAGACAGCTGTGTGCTCTTTGGGGGGGGGGGCCTGCAGCTGAGTGCAGACATGGACAGGAAGCTACAGCGAGTCACCAACACAGCCACACTTTCACTGTTCTTATACTGCAAACCTCATTGTAAAGGGTAAAAAGCTGTCTATTATTGAAAAACCAAGTTGGTTAGATCATGGAAATAATGTGCACAGCCTACAGTATGGTTTTAAAAGTCACACACACAAACACAGGCAATTATAAAAAAAAAAAAAAAGGCCTTTCAGAAACATGGCAGGCTGGCCGATGCTGTGTGTAGCGATCCCAATAACTATGGATGAGTGAGAAGCATTTTTTCCAAAATATTTTGTGATACATGTGATAACAATGAGAAAAAAGGAAGCAATGCAATCTTTTTGGTTACAAATCTTTAACTGCACCCAGGCTGAATCCTCACAAACAACTATTGCTGTAAAACTGTGTATACCATACTATACCATACCATGTTTATTGTTATATCACTTTGAAAAGCAACACAAATGACCAAAGTGCTGCACAAAAAGTAAAAGTTTATCACTATTATCACCGAATGATGTATTCTTATCCCTATATTTTAATTTCTCCCGTACACAGTTAGCAGCCATCTAAGTCACTGAGCATTGTAGCTCATGAGCCTTGAGGGTCAATTATGTATTGTCAAAGGAGCTCTTGCAGACAAAAACAACAGATTAAGTCAATCAAAGGGGCTATGAAGCACAGACCTGAAGTGCCTCATTGTATTTTAAGACTGACCAGTGGAGGCCATGGTTTATAAATGACACATTATTACTCTGATTCTATGCGTGTCATCTCCTGTTTGTGTGAAATTTGAAATCAATCACCACCTCGTCTGCCTAAATAAACGAGCCACTGCCACTATACAGATGGTGGTTTGAAACAGCCCTTTTGCACCACCAGAATCTATTACTTACGTTGTCATAATGTGGCTGTTTACAATGGCAATCAACAAAAATATGATATGCACAAGCATAATGCAGACATGGGATAAAAGGTCTGTTTGTGATTACCTTTAATGGAAGAGACTTCTCACTGCAAGGACTGATGGGTAGAGACTGAAGGCTGCTGGCTGGACTTGTCTCTGTGCTCTGCAAAAGACAATCCCAAAAACATGAGAAAAGAATCAAAATTATCATGTAGAGAAAATCTTTTAGAGTAGCTCTCAATACTTTATTTTATGAGGAAAGTGCAGCTATCTGCATTATTTAGCACTGTCTTCGAACTTTGTTTTGTTGTTAAACCATATACAGGGGTTGGACAATGAAACTGAAACACCTGGTTTTAGACCACAATAATTTATTAGTATGGTGTAGGGCCTCCTTTTGCGGCCAATACAGCGTCCATTCTTCTTGGGAATGACAGATACAAGTCCTGCACAGTGGTCAGAGGGATTTTAAGCCATTCTTCTTGCAGGACAGTGGCCAGGTCACTACGTGATACTGGTGGAGGAAAACGTTTCCTGACTCGCTCCTCCAAAACACCCCAAAGTGGCTCAATAATATTTAGATCTGGTGACTGTGCAGGCCATGGGAGATGTTCAACTTCACTTTCATGTTCATCAAACCAATCTTTCACCAGTCTTGCTGTGTGTATTGTTGCATTGTCATCCTAATACACGGCACCGCCTTCAGGATACAATGTTTGAACCATTGGATGCACATGGTCCTCAAGAATGGTTCGGTAGTCCTTGGCAGTGACGCGCCCATCTAGCACAAGTATTGGGCCAAGGGAATGCCATGATATGGCAGCCCAAACCATCACTGATCCACCCTCATGCTTCACTCTGGGCATGCAACAGTCTGGGTGGTACGCTTCTTTGGGGCATCTCCACACCGTAACTCTCCCGGATGTGGGGAAAACAGTAAAGGTGGACTCATCATAGAACAATACATGTTTCACATTGTTCACAGCCCAAGATTTGCGCTCCTTGCACCATTGAAACCGACGTTTGGCATTGGCATGAGTGACCAAAGGTTTGGCTATTGCAGCTCGACCGTGTATATTGACCCTGTGGAGCTCCCGACGGACAGTTCTGGTGGAAACAGGAGAGTTGAGGTGCACATTTAATTCTACCGTGATTTGGGCAGCCGTGGTTTTATGTTTTTTGGATACAATCCGGGTTAGCACCCGAACATCCCTTTCAGACAGCTTCCTCTTGCGTCCACAGTTAATCCTGCTGGATGTGGTTCGTCCTTCTTGGTGGTATGCTGACATTACCCTGGATCCCGTGGCTCTTGATACATCACAAAGACTTGCTGTCTTGGTCACAGATGCGCCAGCAAGACGTGCACCAACAATTTGTCCTCTTTTGGACTCTGCTATGTCACCCATAATGTTGTGTGCATTTCAATATTTTGAGCAAAACTGTGCTCTTACCCTGCTAATTGAACCTTCACACTCTGCTCTTACTAGTGCAATGTGCAATCAATGAAGACTGGCTGCCAGGCTGGTCCAATTTAGCCATGAAACCTCCCACAGTAAAATGACAGGTGTTTCAGTTTCATTGTCCAACCCCTGTAGGAGAAACAATGCATCTCAAGCATAAATCGCTACAGTATAACTGTTTTCCCAAATATCTGACAGACAATTTTACATCTGTTCTACTGATCTCAGCTGGAGTCACTTTTGATTGAACAAAATGACAAAGTGGGCAACACGGCTTCTTTTCTTTTTTTTATTTCATGGGTTTTCTTTCATATTCTGTGGTTTCGTCAAGCGTGATCAGATATATTCGGCAACAAACAACACTGTCAACAACTAGGCACAAAGCAAAGTCTGAAACACACACACAGGTCCCATGCAGACATGCGTTCAGATGACAATAAATGGACATGCAGACATGCATGCACTAAGTAACACAGGTATGCAGTTGCTGGTCTAACTGTTAGCTGCGAAGGATTAAATGTGTCATATGCAAGAGGATGTGGATCCTTCTGCTAGAGATAGTTTTGGTAAGCTGCCTACACAAGTCTCTGTGTTAGTTACGAATAAGTTTCAAGGTTTTTAGGCTTTGTTCACATGAAAATTGTTTTTTTCCACAAAACCATTTCAATCCATTCTAAATAGGTCCTTATAAAGCAACATAATTCCTAAAAGTGTCTACATCCAAACAATAAAGCAACCCAGATATGGGTAAATATGTGTCTGGTCATTTAATGCAATCACTGAAGCGCAACAAAAACAAAGGAGGAGGCAAAAATGGCATCCATGAGACTAAACGAATTTATGAATGTTTTATTTACAGCCACATCTTGACCCTTTAAAGATTAATACTGTTTGTAGTTGGGTAGGACAGACCACCATACCAAGATTACACTTTAAAAATACACTTTTTAGGCCAAATCCCAGATAATATAGTGCTTTGACCTACTTAAAATAAGTTGGGGGAAACATTGGAGTCCAAATCTTTGCACAGTAAAAACTTGATGTTTTATTGGTTTGGCTGACCTTTTAAAGACACACACCTCCCTATCAGAATTATAGGTGTGCTATGGCGCCAGGCCATCAATGTGTCATCTGTGATCAATGATTTTCCCTACATAGAGAGACAGCCGTGCACTCACTGACGCCCACACCCACAGCATCCCTCCTTCCTTCCTTCTAAAACACAAACACATCCTCTTAAGGTCACCTCTGTCCCACAGCCCTTAACACACAACTGTCCCTACAATTAGATGTGGCTCAGTAAAAAGCCCCTCAGATTTAAGAATTGGTTGCTGGGGAGCCATGAATTTAATGACTTGCACTGCACTGAAACTGAATGTCTAGAGATGATGAATGGCTTCAGAAAGAAAAGCAGGTTTTGTAGTTTGATGCACACCTTTAATCACATACTCACGTCTCTTAAATCAAGAAGTGAAAGCCTTCAAATAAGAGAAGGGACATTCATTTTCACTCCCTCTAATTGACTTTAGAGTTTTTATAGGACAACAGCCCAACTTTCAAAATATCACGCATATCATAAGTTCCTGGGTCAACATGGTGGAAAGACAAGAACGGAAATTTTCTGCTTATAACTGAGCCTTACTCCAGCATTGTGCTGTTTTTCATTTCTCCCATTATGGCTCCTACACAGGTTTTATGTAAAAATTTCATACTTTCTGTAATCAAACTGTTATTATATATTTTAGTTTTTTTAACAGATTTTAAAGATTTCAAAGAATACCAGTTATAATATAAATTTACAATGTTCTACAGTGGACAAGATTTTAAATATGGAGCCTGCAAAAATAAGGATGGATGAATGGACAGATGGATACAACTATTTCCTTTTCCAACCCTTAAACAAATCAGGAAAACAATATTCACAAATTTATCAGTCATTATCTGATAACACTGGAACCCTAAATGCATCAAACTGGCTCCTGTTTAAAAAAAACTCCTGATTACTAAAAAAGTGAAGCTATTCCGCCGGGATTAGAGTCGAACAACAGACTTGGAACGGCCAGAGGATGTATAGATTCGAAGCAATGTCCAAAAGAGCTGGGAGTATGTACTGTAACAAATGGGACATTACACTTTAGTTAGAAACCATGGCTGACGTTGACAAATGGGGATCATTGTGTGAAGCTGCTTTTACGCACACATGAGACAGCAGCAGTTTAGAAATGTTCCCTCCGTGCAGCCAAGAGGATAAACTGCTGAAAGAGAAATAATTCAGGAGCAGACGGAGCATGGCTGGCCAAATGTGGAAAGCTAACACTGGAAATACTAAGAGGTGATGTGATATCAGGCTTGTGGTCATCCACATTTGTGACATCACTGATATTTTTCTGTTGTTTTTAATCAGCTAATCTTTGGACACTACTTTGGAAGAAGTCAGACCCAGGCATATTCATTTTCATAGTTTCCTTTCAAACAGATTTATTGGAACATTTCCCTATCATGGTCCTAAATGTTTTAAATGTTAAACTGTTTCTACACAGCTAGTTTAAATTGATGGGTCACTAATAAGCTCCTGCATAACCGGATGATATTCAGTTCAGGAAATTCCACCCCTATTGTCAGAGGACAGTACTATCAAGAATGAGTGGTTCAGTCACATAACTTCTGATATCCTGAGTGATGTTTTTTAAGTCACAAAGCTAGGTCTGATTCTTCTGATTTGGACTTTTCACCTTGGAAATACAGGACTTAGCAGAAAATAGGTGGAACCTGGTGTTTCACTGTGAAGAGTGAAATGGTATTTTATAATTACGTGCAGAGTATTCAGAGCTATAAATGCTAGAGGGATACACTCCTACAAACGCCTAACTTGACTTGACAGAGAGAATAATTTTCTGTTTTTGGCTGAAAATATGTTGCAGTTAACATTTACCTTCTTAACACTGGCATAACCTGTGACACAAATCTGGGCTTACCCATAACAGTATTATATTCTACTGTACCCACTTGTGCAGGCATGAAGCGCACTACCACTAAAATTTAAAACTTCAACTTCAACAAAAATTCTTATGTTACTTATAAAAATATTTAATAACAAATTATTTTTAAGGTTAAGCATGTATGCAGTTCAATTTACTTACAACTAATCTTTTAGCAGTGCACAAATGATTTTTAAAACAGACCTGAAAGTGTCGGTGATTAGCTGTATATGTTAGCATGCTAACGTCAGCTTTACAAAGCTCTGTCAGCTCAGACCACAGAACATAATGTAGAATACAATGTAGGCCTGGGATGATATAGCCTACAATTAATATGAAATAATTTGGTTCTATTATGTTACACAACACATGCAGTCTGTTAAAGCTGTTCTTGATCACAACAATAATGTTCTGATTTCTAAAGCAGCTGTTAACAATGACTCAGATTAATAAACTCCTCCTTCCAGCAAACGAACAAGAGCAACACACTTTGCAGCCATTCTTCTCCAGAATCCAACGATTAAAGTTATTTTTAACCAGCGCAACTCTAAAACAAAAGCTGAGGTTTGGAAGTGCAGTTCAAACGAAAGTAATATAAAGCTCCAAACATATCTGCAAAACTAAGGCATAACTGATAATCGGAAACAAATATAAATCCGTTTGACCAAGAATATTCTGCCAAACACACACAAAGTAAATAAAAACAGTCAGCACAGTCTGATGGTGCACATGGGAGCCAAGCACTGAAACATCAGTTTCAGTGTACTAGTGTCCTAGTAAAACATCCCTTTACTACCCTTCCTGAAGATGGCACATTTCTAGTGGATTACACTTGGCACAATGTACAACAGCACAAAATGGCCGACTCATTTTTAGGCTGGCACATAACAAAATACTAGACATTTCAAACACAGCTTGTTTATACTGAAGGAAGTGAAAAACTCACACAATGCAGGTGTGGTGATTAGAAACCTAACACCAGGTGAGCAGGGAAAGAAGAAAGCAGCAACAACAACAACAAGCCATGCAACAGACTACAGAAATACAGCAAGAATACCAACGCAAAACACACAGACATTAAAACCCAAAAACCATGACAGCAACATAATTTGCAAGTTAATGATGCAACAAAGAAACCAAAGGGCACAAAGTGTCTCCTCCTTCATATTCATGCTGCTGTGCTCCCATTCTCTCTAATGCAACTTCATCATCCCTTTAGTTTATGTCACTCTAAAAATTACAATTTCATCTGTCTTTTGCTTCTGTCTCTGTGGCCCTTGGAGAAAAAACACAGAGCCATGAACAGCAAACAGATCAGGAGAAATCCGTACGTGTTGCTCGGTGGGCCGCAGTTAGCTGCTCGCTTTGATCTTTTGCAGACTGTAGAGGTACTGAAGTAAGATTTTTCTTAGGTTTGTTTTGTTGCTTTTTTAAAGGATTTTGTCAGGTTCGGGATCAAGTTGCTCCCTTCCTTACTTTGCACCCTATCACACCCAGGGATTACTTTTCCAGCCCAACTGACTAAACTGAACCCATTTATAGTCACTACAACAATTTCATCCAGAGCTAGTTAATATTTCTTGTTTATTTTTGTTGTGTTGCATATTGTTCTATTTCTCTAAATAGCCAACTACTTTAATGAATTACTGAGGTAATTGCATTGCTCAAATCTTTTAATTTAATTCACCGAACTCATTTGTTTAAACCTTTATTACTACCCCTCAATTTTAGCGCAGTTACAATCTCCACTCGAGTGAGCTGACTCGTGAAATATAACAGATAATGACCCCTTCATCAGACCAGAATACCTATAAGCGAGCTGGTATTATTTATGGGAGTCATCTAACCCCTCCTCCATAAAAGAGACTATGGGTAAATCATAGATTATTACTTTAAATCATTGGCTGTCGAAGCGTATAAGGCATGACAAGTGTTGTATACAAAGTAATTTGTTGGTCATTTTTATTCTCCAAAATAATGACGACCAAAGAGCCCAAAAATGCAAATGTACGAAACAACAATGGAGCAAAACAATTAGAACCTTTTTGTGACTTGGTTTAAGGAGAAAATACGGAGCCCGTATTTTCCACCTAAACTAGTGGAAATCAATGCTCACACTTTACTAAACTGTGCACTGCCATGTTTTAATCAGTACACTTCACAGCTTGTAGTATGACTTTATTTTTGTTACACTGAGATCAAATGTTTAAAATGACGGCAGATGTCACTGGGCAATTAGCGTGCATGGATTGCAAAACGGGGCACGCAGTTTATCAAAATGTGCAGAAGGACTGCAGAAACTGAGAACACAGTCTTGTAATCCGTGCGCACAGATTACAAAACTGAGCGCACAGTTTAGTAAAGCGTGAACACGGATTTCCACCGCCTTTGTTTCTTTTTACTCGCCGACACTTGCGGGCTCCATAAGAAATTAATTAAATCTTTTTTTAAATGCTAATTTTGGCTCCAATGGATCACAAATTTGTGATGGGACTTGTTCTGCTACAGCATGTGTGGGACAGACCTGAGCCAAGTGAAACACGTTAGGGTGTTTTGATTGAAATGTATTGATATGTATGAAGTGTGTGATATTTTACTATAGAATTGTTTAAATGATTTTTATAAACCATACAATTAGATACATTTTATTTAAAAAAAAACAGCTACACTGTAAAACATGAAATTAAAATAAAACTCCACTCTTATTTGGTTCTTTAAATGCAATAAATGGAGCAGGTATACAGACTCAATGAATATTGTGAATAAAATATGAACCTAAAATATTAAATTATGATTTTTTTTCCATCATCGATCTGCCGTTTTCTTTCCTCATACAAACGCATCTGTCTGTAGCGTGATTGTGTCTTAAACTGAGTCAACAATGATGCAGAGACTACCGCTCCTTTCTGTTTTTAATAACAGTGACTGGGATTATGTCTCCACAAAAGCTTCTGCAAAATAGCATTTCAAAAAACATTAACGTTTGCTTTGAAATCACTACTATTAACGCCGTAGCCAAAATTCTAGACAACCTCATAGTCAACCTCTCCGTCATTTCACATAAAAACTCAGATTTCCCTCAGCCATGGTTTGGGCTAGAATGCAAGACTTAAGTTGTAATAAGCCCTTCTAAAACTCTAAAACTGGTTGTGGTGTATGACTCCAGTTAATACCCTCAAAAAAAGAAATTATTTTTAAAAGATAAATTATGCTCCTGACAAAAATATATATATTAAAAGGCTGGAGTTGAGCAAATGACCAACTAAAGACTAAAGAGACTGCATGAGTGGACAATTAATATGAACCTATGTTCTGCATGGTTAAACCTTGCAAAGCCACGATTTTGCAACATTTTGAAGCTTTACTAAGTGATCATTAACATTAATCAAATCTAAAGTAGTGTGAAGGTAATTTTACTGAATTTAAAACATTCATAATCAGATGGTATCATTACCTGAAATAACGCCAAAGCTTTGCACAGACTAAGACATTTAAGAAGCTGAGTTACAGTGTGTAAGAGAAGGCTTTGTGTGTGAATTGCCTGCTTGTGTACATGGAAAGAGTATAATGGCAGAAGCTTAAACACACATCCCAGGTTCCTCCCCCAGAATTAGAATCTCATAAAATCAAACAAAAGGAAGAGATAAGAGAGACCATTTAAAAGTGAAAAGTGTTTATTAACAAGAGTTAATAAAGCTGATTAAACAAAGAATAAACAAAAAGCGAGAGAGGCACTGTTCACTTTGTTTCCAGATCAAATAGCTTATTATTTGCCAAAAGCTTGTGCAAAACACTGTGCTTTTAGAACCTAATGAGTTCTAAACAAGGTTTTATGTTATAAACAAAACCAAAGCAGTACATAATTGTAAAGTGGAGAAAATGTACAGTATGCCTACTTTTTCAAATTATTAAACAACTTTTATCAACAGACAATGATAACAAATGATGGTTTACTATCTAAACTGACCTTCCCCGATGTAAAAAGGTAATTTCCCTCATTTTAAATCATGAATTTACCAGAATCAGCCACATTTTTTGGGTTACAGTTTCATGAGCTATACCCAGGCCTGATTACTGCCTGACCTGTACAATCAAGCAACCACTTAAAAAAGAATTTTCCTGGCAGCATGAGGCAGGCAGAAATATCTGAAAAAGCAACACAACATGCCTAAATCTAAAGAAATCCAAGAACAAAGGAGAAATAAAGTCATCCATTTATCAGCCTCGAAATGGGCAAATAAGCCATCTCCAAGGCTTTGGGACTGAAGCAAACCAAGATGAGAGTAAATCTTCACAGACGGTCAACCTTTCCAGCTTATCAACGACTCAAAAAACCCCAGAAAAACATCTACAGAACTGCAGGCCTCACTTGCCTTGGTTAAGGTCAGCGTTTAAGATTCAACAACAGGAAAGAGGCTGGACAGAAAAATCACATAAAGAAAAAAAAACACCCTCATCATCTTCAGGACTTTTTTGGAAATATTCTGTGGACTGACAAGACAAAAGTGGAACTTTCTGGAGGCCGTTTGTCCCATCATATCTGGTACAAAATATCACAGAATTTCAGAAAAAGATCATTATCCTGACAGTCAAACGTGGTGGTGGTAGTGAGATGCTCTGGTCCTGCTTCAGGACCTGAGAAACATGCCACAGTTAATGTAACTATAAATTCTGCTCTCCACCAGAAAACTCTGGAGGAAAAATCTACCTCTGAATGGCTCAAAGCAAAAACAAGATAAGGTTTTGGAGTCTCCTAGTCAAAGTCTGGATATTAATCCAATTGGGACATGACCAAACACAGGCCCTTCATTTTAGAAAACCCCAACTGTGGCTGAACTTAAGGAATTTTACAAAGACTGGGCCAAAATTCCTCCACAGCAATGTAAGAGACTCATTATCGCTTAGCACTAATGCTTGATGCCAATCATGGCCGTTAGTTATAAGCTTTAGGGGACAATTACTTTTTCACAAAGGGCCAAATTGATTTGAAGAGGGTTTTTTCCCTACTAAAACATATCATCTCTTCAAATTGGCATTTTATATGAACTTAGGTTCTTTTGTCTAATACTGAGATATGTTAGATGATCTGAATGAGAAATCTATCAGCAGTTAAATACTTTTTCCAGCACTGTATATCCACATCAAAAGGTGACCATATGCTTGTTACTGTGAGAAAATTAATCACCCACCTCCTGTAATGTCCGTCTCAGTCTTAAAAGCAGGGTTTTGACCACTGTGCATTCCTGCTGCATCAGTCTGAGAGGAAGGCTCTCCGGCCCCGTAGGTAGAGGGTCATCTTCCCTCCCTAAACCAGACCCCACGCTGCATTCAGCTGGCAGCAGGCTGGTTGGTCGGCTGACTTCCCTGGAGAACAGTTAAGGAGAAATAAAAAAATAAAATGTAATAACAGCATGAAGCAGTGTGAAAACAGGATCATTTACCTGGCCTCAGCTCTCCCTGCTGCTGTCCTCGTTGCCATTTGTGAGCACCGATAGTGTAGATGATACATTCTACAGTAATGTGACGATACCAGCTGTTTTGTGGTATCCAAGTAATTCCAAAAACCCTGTGTGATATTCTGCGTGACCAGCGAAAAAGGTACAGACCGTGTGTGTTCATGGAGCTCTCTCGGCAGACGAGGTGTACATGAGAAACTTTAAATACACGGTTTACAGAGAGTAGAAAAATCTCTCTAAAAAAGCACATTTCTAAAACCAGATTACTAATTACCTTCTAAAACTCTGCACAAAGCGTAGGAACTTTAAGGGTTTAAAGTCTAATTCATTCACATCAACACAAAAGATCATCTTACCTTCAGCTTTAATTAACTTTACCATTTGAAAGCATGACCCATTAAAGAATAATTGGCACTTGTGAGCTAATTTTTGGAATGTGGTGGAGCTGCACGGCGGAGCAGTTAAAAACATTCTTGCCTTGCAGCAAGAAGGTCCAACTGTATCACAGTCTGGTACGGGGGTTGCTCTGCCTCAGACCGGAAGGCGCTGCAGACGGTGGTGAAAGTCGCCCAGCACATCACCGGAGCACCACTTCATGCCCTAGAGGACATCTACAGGAAGCGGTGTCTGAAAAGGGCTAGGAAAATCATCAAGGATTCCAGTCACCCAGCACAAAGGCTCTTCATCCTCCTGCCTTACAAGAGCCTCCAGACTAAGACCACCAGGTACTGGAACAGCTTTTTCCCCTCAGCTGTCATATTCCTGAACTCTGCCTCCTGACATCTGAACAACAATGACGGACTGTATCCTTATACACACAACAACAACATATGGACTGGAACATTACCACTTGCATTTTAACACATGGACTTAAACACCACTTACTTGCACTGTCATCTGTCAGCCCACCACTGTATATACTGTATAGATAATCTACCTCTGTTATAGTCTGTACATTCATAACTTGTATGTACTTATACTAACAGTTATAGCATACTCATGGATGGATGTAAACTGCATTTCGTTGCTTTGTGCTTGTGACATGTGCAATGACAATAAAGTTGAATTATATTCTATTCTATTGTACGGATTTTGCATGTTCTCTCCATCCATGTAGGGGTTCTCTCCAGGTACTCTTGCATCCTCCCAAAGTCTAAAAACATGTTAGCTTTATTGATAGCTTTAAAATGTATTTAGGAGTGTATGTGCATGGCCCTTTGTTCTGTGTGTCTGTGCGTTTCCCTGTGAAGGACTGACAATCTGTCCAGGGTGTACCCCACCTCTTGCCCGATCGATTGATCGATCGATCGATCGGATGGATGGATGGATGGACTCTTTGATTTGCTTGACCTTCACCACAGATAGAATTTAGTAACTCTAAAGGACAGGTATTGGAGACTTAAAAGTAAGAATTAATCTTCCTACAAAAAAAGTCTACAGCGCTGTATATAACATAGGACAGATAAGGCAACATTAGATCTTTAAAGTAAATATGAGACTAGAGCAATATGATGGATTTCCAAAAAATAAATGAAAAGTCAAGACACTGGTCAAGGAGGCTGCAAGAGGGCCGACAACAACCCTGAAGAAGTTGCATTAATTACTAGCATCTACTGGTAATGTTCTACATGTTACAACAATCTTCTGTATTCTGTAAAACGGCTATAAGTAAGGAGCAAGATTCTCAGACCTTTTCTTCTAAAGAAAATGGCTAAAATGTCTCAAAACTTTGTGGAAGAAAATTGTGCGAACAACCAACTTCAACTTTTGGGCCACAGTTTTAAATGATATGTTGTAACATCCATGTAAAGAATTAATTTTTTTAAAAAGCATCACCAAAAGAACACTATACCCACAGAGTGATGACGGCATCATGCTCTGGAACTTGTATTTTGCATTGTGTAAATGTGGATAAAATTACGACCAGCACCAAGCCGGTACATAGCCATAAGGAAATGTGACAGAAAATCTGTTGGGTCACCTGGAGAGTGCTGTGGATGAAACTTGTCCCCACATCAAATCTGGTAGATTTGGAAAACGTTTATACTGCAGAGTGTGTAAATATTGGCAAATTACGACGCTACAGAATATTAGAAAAGAAGACTTTATACTGTATCTAAATCTGAAGCTGCTCAACAAACTAATAATTTATAAGTGTATTTATTCATTTTTCTCATTTTTGTCCTCTAATAAAGTTTTTTAGTTTAAGTCCATAAGATACATATCACATGAAGGGTGAAAATGGCTTTGATATTACTTATCAAAATTGCGTTTTTTTACATCACACAAAACGGGTATTTTAACTGGGGTGTGACACTTTTAAGAGCCACAGTTTACATTCATACTTTGACACATAAGGGCTATATTAAATGCTAACATCTGTATTACCTGGACAGACTTCATGTAAATAGGTCAAATGTGAAAACCTCTTTGCATATGCCATCATAAGGAATTCAAAAGTAAACAACAAGAAAATCAACATATCTAATAATTGATTAATAAGTGATTGATTGATTGTTTTTGCTAACTTCTACTGAAAAGATTCTCTAAGATAGGATACAATTAAATATGAGTTAAGCTGCTGTGGCAGTTTCCTATTTTGACATAGATGCTGGCGCATTGAAAAGCATGTGTTGAGTGAGTCTAAAACAAGGGATTTGTGGAATGCCCAGTCTTGTCACATCTTTGAAATATGTGTAGTTTTTGATAGGATTCTGGTTTGAATAGTATGCTCTGGCATTGTGGTTGTGGGACTCACAGTGTTCAGCTGGATAAAAACCAGGTGCATTGCTTCTGCCAGGACGTCATCATCTTCCGTGGCAGTTTCTTGTAATTTTTTATATTAGAGGATCAACTGACTGCTTGGAAATTAAATTCCAGTGGTCTTTTGGTGCCCTATAGAGGTCAGATAATTATTATTCAAAAAGTAACTCATGCTGTCAGGTTCAAACATCTAGCATGCCGATGTTTGGCTCATTGCTCTAATATCTGGCTTGCAGCGATTTTGTAGCACTGGGGAACGTGAGTTATACATGACATGGGAAAGCTGAAGAACGTGGTGGAATTTTTCAGCATGTCGAACAAATAAAACTAATTGTGGATACTACATTTACAAATATGTAGCACGGAGATGCAAGATTATTATTTTCCTGTGGAATTATCTTCCTATACCATTCCTATGACATGAAAGGCAGATAAGCAGAAGTGTAATGGGAGTTTACAGTCAGCGATGGTATTAAATAAAAATTAAAGAAGCCTTTAAATTTTTAAACATTAAATTGGGGATTGAGACGGAATGGAGAAAATGTTGACTCTTGCCTCTGAATTTGTATGCTCTAAATAATACTAATACTGATGGGGTCTACACAACAAAGTACATTTCAAAAAAACAAAAAAAAACATAAAAAAGACTAAAAGATGGCGCCGACGATGGCAGCCTCGGAGCTTCGCTCTCTCCTTGTTTTTGTATTTTGTGTGGACCAGATCAATAAGTACTGGTGCCCCCCAGGGGTGTGTTCTATCCCCACTCCTCTTCTCCCTGTACACAAATGACTGCACCTCAGTGCAGTCATTTGTGCACCTCGTCCGTGAAACTCCTTAAGTTTGCAGATGACACCACTGTCATTGGACTGATCCAGGACGGTGATAAGTCTGCATACATACAGGAGGTGGATCGCCTGATACACTGGTGTAGTCAGAACTGCCTGGAACTAAACCCACTCAAGACTGTGGAGATGGTGGTGGACTTTTGGAAAACACCACCTCCATACACCCCCCTCACCATCCTCAACAACACCGTGTCGGCTGTGGATCACTTCAGGTTCTTAGGAACCACCATCTCTGAGGACGTGAGATGGTCTTCACACATAAACACTGTTCGAAAGAAGGCCCAGCAGAGACTGTACTTCCTGAGGCAACTCAAGAAGTACAACCTTCCACAGGAGCTGCTGGTCATCTTCTACACTCCCATCATTCAGTCTGTCCTGTCTTCATCCATCTCAGTGTGGTTTGGTTCATCCACAAAACAGGACAGGTCCAGACTGCAACGAATAATCAGGACTGCAGAGAGAATCATCAGGGCTGACCTTCCCTCCATCCAGGACTTATACAGGTCAAGGGTCAGGAAAAGAGCTGCTAAAATCTCTGCAGACCCCACACACCCTGCACATAAACTGTTTAGAGTTCTGCCTTCAGGCCGACGCTACAGAGCGCTGTTAACTAAAACCAGCCGCCACAGAGACAGTTTCTTCCCCCAGGCTGATTCTCTGTTGAACATTCAATAGAGTACAAAACAACAGCATAAAGATGTTGCAAATGCACCTTTTTATTTATATATGTGTATATTGTAAATTGTAAATATGTATATTCTGTAGTGCAAAAACAAAAACCAAAGAGCAAAGTGTACCGGAGTCAAATTCCTTGTTTGTATGTACAAACTTGGCAATAAAGCTGATTCTGATTCTGATACATTTCATGATGCCTATTTTCCACGAGCACAGCTAAAGAAACCGGTTAACCAACAAAATAATTTAACATGTTTAAGTAACCCTAAATTATGCATTAACAGCTCCCTGCCAAAGTGTGACACTTTGACGTCAGCATACACATATCCACTAATTATGACATTTTGAAAAGGTGAGCTGTGAAATACCACCTTCTTTTCTGAAAAAGCACACAGACACCCTCTGAGTTCACACTCTGCATAACAAGAGAGGGTGGAGAGGGAGTGATTGCGGTAAAAAGAGTAGAACATGGAGCTCTTTATCATCAGGCGAGCATGTTCGCTTTGACTGATGGCCATTTAGGGGAGAGTGAGAGGAGATGAGAGGCCTTCTGTCTCATTCCCATAGAAAAATGAGCAAGTAAACAGCACTAGAGACTGTTAAGTCAGGCAATAAATTCCGTTGGAAACCCATTTTTTGGACCAAAATTAGACAATATCACAAAAATATCAATCACCTGGGGTAATTCAATTCAAAACTGTACATGCTTAAAGGGTCTCACTGCTCCTTTATACTTTTGTCTTTACCAGTTCAGCAAGTTACCACATCTCCTTTTCTTTAAATCTGCTGCTCCTCCCTAAGCCAGCCCCACCTACCCTTCTTCACAGCACTTGTCTACCAACTCTTTAGCGTTCCCTAAGCCCATTCGCGCCCCCCCCCCCCCCCCCCCCCTTTTGTCGTGACAACTACTCCACTGAGCTGATGCAGTATCAAAGCTTTAGGTAGCCCTCTGGGGATTCTGCTGAGCCGCTCAGACAAATGTAGAAGAAACAGACAGCCTTTTGAGGTTTTGAGGACAGGTGAACTGTGTCTGTCAAAAGGCTGTGGGTGTTTTTGTCCCCACTCTAAAACAGTAATGTTTGTATTGTTTTGATCCTGTTTGACATCTCTGGATAAGGTGAACTAGCGGCGTCTTTCTCTGTTGCCCCACATGCTATTCAAGAGGGATGAGTTGAGCAAAAATAAATGACAAAAGATCCGTCATTTATTCTTCTTCCTGAGCATTGCGTCAAACAGCACAGTGCAGCGCCAAAACAAAGTTTTTTCCACCTTCTGTTAAAGGGTTTTGTATTTTGTTTTACAGCATCTGTGTGTTTCTGAGAGGGTGACACTTTTACTCTTTGTCTGACATTTATAAAGTATATAGCTCAGTTCTTTCATGGCACTCTGCATGCATACAATGCTCAAACCAATTAAAGGACTGTAATATCAAATCAGTGAAACGTCGGGAATATGGATCTGGTCAGTTAAGTAGTAGAGGGGATTGTTAATGTGTGTCAGCTGTTTTGGTGTTAATGTAACTACCAATAGGTGCACTAAAGGGGCAACAATGAGACGACCCCAAAAACGTCAATAGTTTTGCAGGTGGAGGTCACAGACATTTTTCCCTTCTCATTTTTAGACTACTTTTCAGTTGTTTTGATTTTACTAAGAACAGTGTCACTACTGGTAGCATGAGACTACACTTGGACCCTACAGAGGTTGCAGAGGAAGTTCACGTCCACCAGGAAAGCACATCAATATGTGCCATTGCTCGAAGGTTTTTTCCTGGGTCCCTCCTGGAGCATTATAATGCCTGCCGTCTTGTGGCAAGAGTATGCTGGCAGTTCCTAGAGGATGAGGTAATTGATGCCATTGACTGGCCTCCAAGCTCCCCTGACATCCAATAGAACATCTCTGGGACATCATGTTTAAGTCCATCCGACACCACCAGGTTGCCCTTAAGACTGCCAGGAGCTTAGCGATGCCCTGGTCATGATCTGAGGGGATATACCCCAGGACACCATTCATCATCTCATAAGGAGCATACCTCGAAGTTGTCAGGCATGCATACAAACATGACATACAAATTACGGATTACCATTTTGTGTTCCAAAGAGATTTGAGCCATTTGGACTAAACTGCTGCATCAGTTTTACAGATTAAATTTCTCGGTGACATCAGACTAAGCCCCCTGTGGGCTGATCATTTTCATTTTTCTTTAAAAGATGTGGCATTCTTTTGTTCCTAATACATTAGCCTTTCCATATCAGTATGGATATCCAGCATGATTTTTTTAAATTGAGATCTGATGTTGTCCCTTTACATTTTTTGAGCAGTGCACAATCATCATATGAACTTCAGAATTTATCTGGCTACTTCTACCTTTCGTTATATCATTATTAAACACAAGTGCCCCAGTTCTGCTTTTATAAAGGATTACATCTTATGCTCCAAAACATAAGCTGTTACAAATGTTCCTACAAATTCATCCATCTATCCATTCTTAATACCAGTTTGTCAGTCCAGGGTGGCGGGGGAGCTGGTGCCTATCTCCAGCAGACATTGTGCGAGAGGTGGGGTACACCCTAGACAGTTCACTAGTTCATCACAGGGCAGCACAGTGACAAACAGGACAAACAGGACAAACAACCATGCACACACACACTCATGCATAAGGACAATTTAGAAAGACCAATTAACCTAACACAGTTATGTTTTTGGATTGTAGGAGGAAACCGGAGTACCCGAAAAGAATCCACCCATTCACAGGGAGCACATGCAAACTCTATGTAGAAGGACCCCAGGCCAGAACGTGAATCCAGGACCTTCTTGCTGCCAGGCATTCCTAGAAATTTTCCATTGCAAAGTTCCATACTTTTCCAGACTTAAATGACTAGAGTTCTCAGTTCTTTTCACCCTCATTTTGTGAATGTATTTAAGGATATTTTTCCAAAAAATATTGTCAGGCTTTACTAAAAACCACAAACTGTGAAGCAGAGGGCTGGAGGAAAGGAGGACAAAAATTGCACATCACGGAAATCTCAAAGAGTTGGTTCTAGGTTGAAATTCCCTCCAGGAGATTTAAGCGAATTGGTAAAATGTCCTCAAATAAAGAAAACACTGTGAATGTGTGGGTGCATGTGCAACCATGCATGCATTTTTTTTTTGCCTACAGTTACAGGGCAGACAAGTTATTTTCCAGCTAAGCAGGAGTTTCATCTGCAGGTAATTACCCCACACATACGAGCAAGTACACACTCACACAAAGGGAAGTGCAGCAAACAGTAGAAGACAAGTCTGTTCAGTGATGATAGATGCTGTACAGGCACGGAGGCCGTTCCTCCACTCAGGGTCATCTGTCTTTTTACTGTCATGAGCTGGTAGCCAGACACTCTCACTCTGTTTTATTTTTTCTGTGACTCTCTCTCTCTCTCTCTCTCTCTCTCTCCGTCTTTCTCACACAAACACACACACAGCACATCTGCAAAGCATGTGATTGCTGGGAAGAGGACTTGGTCAGAGTAAGCAATTAAGAGATTATACAAGTAGACAAAGTCCTAATTTGAATTGATAGATATGTTCTAGTACACCAGCCAGTGGTCGGATTTGGTACTACTTGAGCACATCCAAGTGCAGTTAAAAGAGTTTATTTTTGTACATGTTCTCAGATTATTAAAAAACAAGGAAAGAAAGTTAAATAAAAAAAATGTATTTATTGCTGGGTACCAATTTTCTGTACTAAAATTCTGCTCGACTGATTTTAATCTTTCGTTAATTTTGAGAACAAATATTTTCTTGCTCGTCTCTTAGTGTCTTTTTTTGTACTCCTCAATATACATAAGGTTTTCTAACCATTCTCTAACTTACAGTCCTCTCCATCGGTCTGACTCACTCCTCTCAGCAGCCATTTCTCAACTGCTGTGTTAGAAGTGATCCATTTCACCAACCTGAAAAAGCCAATTATCTGCCTTTTTATGACTTTCAATATTTTACCAGTGTTTTATTACTAGGCGGTTGGCTCTCGGTGCTGACACCTGC
The DNA here is from genome assembly GCA_036173005.1 of Crenichthys baileyi. Lineage (NCBI taxonomy): Eukaryota > Metazoa > Chordata > Actinopteri > Cyprinodontiformes > Goodeidae > Crenichthys > Crenichthys baileyi. The sequence continues at coordinate 107,957 of JAHHUM010002348.1, forward strand.
ACACAGCCACACACAAAGGCAAAACACAATACATGTACAGCTAGACACGTACCTATGTGTAAATTCTCAGGTCTAGGTTTACATAATGTTCAGTTGATGAATAATGACTGAATGTCAAATAAACCATGTGGGATTCAAGTGCATTATCTTTAGCAGTAGTAAGAAGCACAGGGCTGCATCTTCATCAGACATCAATAAAAAAGGACACTGTCTCATGGATGATAATTGTAAGGGACGCTTAGAAAGGCACTCCGTCTCCCCTGCCAAATTTTTCAGCATTAAACATTTTACTGACAACGGCATACACGTTTATGGGGGCAATCCAATTTGTGTGTATGGCTGTGCTCATGTGTGAAATGCAGACATCTATGTCTGTGCAAGAGAAGTACAACCGTATAGCATGAATATAAGAGAATGATCACCCTCATTTGTCACTCCTTCTTTCCACCTGACAGAAACGGCGCAGTCATCTGCATTCGGCACCTGAGGCTACGGATGTTTAATGCTGCCATTAAACTCATCTCCGACATAAAGTGCATCTGTGACTAAAGAGTGAGCACAAGCCAAGCTCCAGGCAGTGAATCTAATGGTGAATTGAACTCTTCAGACACAGAGAGGAAGAAAATTTCAAACTAATGTTATATGCCAGGGTTACATTTCTGATTAACCCTAATGTCCTCTTTGCTTTCCTTTGCTTTCTGTACTTTGAATCAATAAATTTTTTGAAAGCGGTCAATGCTGTTCTTCCTCTGTGTTTACTTTCCTTTGGCAAAACCGATCACCTTCAGGGACTGCCAACTTGTCAAACTACCATACTAGCCTTGAAAGTTGAAGAAATAAGGTCGCCGAACATCCCTTTAAATACGGAACGGTCCCTATTTGACAGTCAAGTCCCGCATTCTGAGTTGCTCTGAATGTAGCACCATCCTGGTAACACATTCAAAATCAGAGCTTCAGGAGGTGGTTCTGTGACTGCAGAGAAAGTGAGAAACCCCCCAGATACATCCCCTCCTTGCCCTCCAATGGAAATATAAGTAGTTAGAGTGGTACAGGCATGAACGAGAGAATTCAAATCCCTGACTAGAAAGTGCAAGTAAAAATGAGTTCAAAGCTGGCTGCAAAGTACGTCAGCCAATGTTTTTTCCGTGATGCACGATGGCGCATCGGAAGTCTGTAAAAGCAGCAAAGAACTACAGACCTGCAGAAAAGCATGTACTTTACACAAAAAAACATGATGAACATTTATTGACAAGAGCTGCTTTATAAATACATTGAAATTATACTTGATTTTTTGAAGAACTAAAACAACATGCAATCCCATGGTGGTGGCATTTGAATTTTCAACATGTCTTCAACACTGTGATAAATGTTTTGTTTGCATCTTGCACTATGTTACTTTTTGTGTAAAGTTTGTGTGAAGTTTCTGCAAACTTAGTGTAGTTTCTTTAGTAAGTTTAAGCTAAATTATTTGTTTATTAACTTTTTGTTTTGGACAACATTTAACAAATAAACAACTATATTGCAGTCTGAAAGACTTTATTACTAGAATAACAGAAGGCAGTATCTTACAATAAAACTGATTAGTTAATATGTGCATATTTACTTTTACATACATTTAAAAATGTTAACACTGATTTCATTACCTATTGGGATTTGTTACTGAAAGGGTTTTGACATTCTTAATGGTAGGAAAGTACTCCAAATATAAAGCATGAATTTTAAGAGAGTGTTGCTCTGATGATACCACTGGTGTTGAATTATAACTGTAACGGTAGATCCCTCCTACGGTACATACAGCCATTACTGTGTGAAGTTGGATATTTGAGTGACAACAGCATTTAATTTTCCTTCAAGATTCATAAAGTATTTCTGAATTGAAGGCATTACTTGGCCAGTAGTCGTCAACCCTATAGCAGCAAAGCTCGGATGTGGTGCCCTTCACTTTTCAGCTTGAAATGTGGCGACCCTATGAAGAAACCAGGGGCAGTTAACAAAAGACACGTGCTAGTTAATATTGAAACTTGTTGCTTGGAGAGAACCATCTTACTGACGTCCCATGTGTCACATTAAATATTCCTGTTTCACTGAATGCTGTCAAAACAATTTTTTTTATATATTTCTATCTTGTGGGAAATCCTTAAAGCAATTTTCCAAAAAAAAGAGTAGCATTATTGCTTATAGCTCTAAAAGCTGGCTGTGTGTTTGTCTGTTAAGCATACTTTCTGCCTCAGCCATTCTGACATACAGGGGTTGGACAATGAAACTGAAACACCTGGTTTTAGACCACAATCATTTATTAGTATGGTGTAGGGCCTCCTTTTGCGGCCAATACAGCGTCAATTCATCTTGGGAATGACATATACAAGTCCTGCACAGTGGTCAGAGGGATTTTAAGCCATTCTTCTAGCAGGATAGTGGCCAGGTCACTACGTGATACTGGTGGTGGAAAACGTTTCCTGACTCACTCCTCCAAAACACCCCAAAGTGGCTCAATAATATTTAGATCTGGTGACTGTGCAGGCCATGGGAGATGTTCAACTTCACTTTCATGTTCATCAAACCAATCTTTCACCAGTCTTGCTGTGTGTATTGGTGCATTGTCATCCTGATACATGGCACCGCCTTCAGGATACAATGTTTGAACCATTGGATGCACATGGTCCTCAAGAATGGTTCGGTAGTCCTTGGCAGTGACGCGCCCATCTAGCACAAGTATTGGGCCAAGGGAATGCCATGATATGGCAGCCCAAACCATCACTGATCCACCCCCATGCTTCACTCTGGGCATGCAACAGTCTGGGTGGTACGCTTCTTTGGGGCTTCTCCACACCGTAACTCTCCCGGATGAGGGGAAAACTGTAAAGGTGGACTCATCAGAGAACAATACATGTTTCTAGGATGTCACCCATAATGTTGTGTGCATTTCAATATTTTGAGCAAAACTGGGCTCTTACCCTGCTAATTGAACCTTCACACTCTGCTCTTACTGGTGCAATGTGCAATCAATGAAGACCGGCTACCAGGCTGGTCCAATTTAGCCATGAAACCTCCCACACTAAAATGACAGGTGTTTCAGTTTCATTGTCCAACCCCTGTATGTTACTCTCTTGAGTTTATATTGTTTTGCAAGGACTGAAGGACTCTCTCCTCTGTTATGTTTTAAAGATAGTGTCCATTCTTTATGGGAGAGAGACTTAAGAAAAGAGCCAGAAAGCCGTGAGTGATAGATGCTCCCAAAAAAAAAAAACACATGAAGCTGAATTTTGTTGTTTTTATTAACTCAATCAGAAAATTGTTCTCCCAAAGGAGATAATCATCTAGAGGATGCATTTATGTTGAGCTTATTCATTACTTAAGGACATGATAATTTTCCATTGTTTATTCTCAAGCCCTGATGATACAGGACCAGAATTTCAATGATTGTATAATTACGTTGCGACTGTTTATTTAAATAAAGTGCTGTCTCTTTATGCTGCAGATGACCCTACAGCCATTAAAGCTAACATGGGGTAAAAAAATCCTTTGCATCACATATTATATATTAAAAGTTTCCCATCATGAAACAATATTCGCATGATAATGAGCTTTTAATTTGAGCTTGTACGTATCAAAGCCAGCAAATGGTTTAACAGTGCCGTCACTGTTGAAAACAAAAACAAAAGCATACGCACTTCAGCTTTTCATCTCCGCTCCTCGTGTCACTGTCAGGCTGCATTATTTCCTGTCAGAGACCAAAGATATTGCTCAAGATGAGTCATAATTCTGATTTGTTGTTAGTTTCTTGTGGCATTGTTGTCACCAGCTTTACAGAATAACAGAACTATCCAACAAAGGTTTTCCCACCTAGTTACAGCAAAGTTAGGACTTTAATGAGATGTAGCTTGTATGTCTGTCTCTATTGTTACAGACTCTCCATTTAAGTAGGGTAATTATGAAATGTCTGTGCTTGATTCTTCTTGTTTTTGAGACCTTGACATTGTAAGAGCTTGTTCACGGTGAGCTGCACAAACTCTAATTCTAATAAAAAGCTATATAAATGAAATGTCATAAAACAGGGAATCACCATTCTTGAAGCATGTTCATTCAGCTGTTTTATTTTGAAGAAAAAAATCAATATCGAATAAACTTATTTTATAGGATTTTATATGACAGCTCAGCATTCTGGCTTTGGAAAGTGAAATTGGATGTTGGAAATAGGCTAAATAAATAAAAAATGTAAACAAACAGAAAAGGACGAAAAACAAAAGTCAATCATAGTGATATCACATTATTAACATACTGGGAAAAAGGATAAACATATGGAAAAGTCAGACAGAAAGCCCTAATAATGCCTAGACTGAAGAAAACAATGCCACAATGGGGAAACCCATGTTGAAGGAATGGGAAGACGAACAATAAAAATAGGCTTGGTTATAATGACATCACATTTTCCAAGATAATACCAAATGTCACCAAAGGGCAAAAGCGAATCACAGCAATTCCTTGAGAACCAGGTGTCAACTCACAGTAATGACCAGTAAACAGCCTGGATCTCAATCGGATTAATAATGTATGTTGAAACAGAAATAAATTGATCTTGGCATGGCATCAGCTTGCAAACCTGATCTGTCAAGCGCCGTACCTGATGGATGAAAAATATTGTTTTCTATTGCCGAAGTCCATGGCTCAAAGAATATCAGCTGTCAGAGAAACCAGAGGGGGCACAATCACTTCTAAGACGGTTTTATTTCCTCAGTAAATAATAAATGTGTAAGTAAATAAAACAAGAAGACATTAGTTTTTTGACATATGTTTTAAACCGAGACTTTTCCGTATGTCTGTTTAATTGTGAAGTGGGAATTTTCAGAGGATATTCAGAGCTACCACTCTTACATCCTAGTTGAAGAGATCTTTTTTTGGCATGCAAGACTGTAACACTGGAAACCACCATTACCATAAAAAACTTGTAAACATACGGTTAAGCCTAAAATTATTCACGGCCTATTAAGATTTAAAATGAAATTTGTTTCTGATATCAAACGAGACAGGGTTCTCTCAAAAAATGAAAAGATTACGTAAAAGAAGTATAATAAAATAATTATTTATTTGTTTTTGTATACATTTTATGAAAACAATAGCAAGCCAAAAGTTAATTAGAATCTTTTCAAACATTAATGGTTAACATCAAACCATTTTTATAATGACTCACCAGCTTTTTGCATGCTTTCACTAGTATTTAGATGAATTATCTTTGGCGAGGAGCGCTAAGATCGGAAGACCGTCATGCCATCACTCTAATCTTTAGGTCCCTTCACAGATTCTCTATCAGATTCAAGTCAGGACTCTGGCTGGGCCACTCCAAAACATTAACATTACTTCCAGTCAGAAGAAACATCCATCCATCGTTTACACTTGCTAATCCTTCTGGGTCACCGGGGGACCGGAGCAGTCACTGGGCATGCCCTGGACAGGTCGCCAGTCTATCACAGGGCAACAAAAAGACACACAGACACACAAACAACCACACCCACACACTCTCAGACCTCAGGGCAATTTAAAGAGAAAAACTGCATATTGCACTGTGGTGAGATCTAATATTATCTTGGAAAACATGATATTATTACGAAACCTATTTTTATTGTTCGTCTTCCCATTTCTTCAAAATTGGTTTGTTTCTACCCCCATTGCGACCTTGTTTACCTCAGTCTAGGTATCAATATTGATTTATGTCTAACATGCATAAATTTTGGACTGTGGAAGGAAGCTGAGTTACCTGAAGTCAACCCCCTCATACACAGGCATGCAAACTCCATGCAGAAAGAACCTAGGTTGGTATTTGAACCCATGACCTTTTTGCTCCAAGGCAACAGTGCTACCAACAGCATCACCATGCAGCAAGCAGAAACATATTGCTTTAAGATTAAATCCGAATCTGCCAGCAATACCAATACTTTTGGGCAAAACTGTAGATAAGACAAGCTAAAAGTTTTAATTTTAACCTTCTAAAAACCAGAAACAGAGCTTTGCAGAAAAGACCAGCAAAGTGTGCTGGTACTGTAACTCATTAGTATTTTGATCCAAGATATTGTATTCAGACTTTTGGATATTTTGTCAGTCTGTGGAAAAAAAGGAGGCATAATATCCTTCCTTTAAATAAAACAGAAAAATCAAATGGTCCAACAAATAAGCCTTTTAAGAGCAGGATAATAAGGACATAAAATATATATTTGAAGGCACGTATTTTTATTGCACGATATTGCATGATTCACAGTTCAAAACAAATCCTTATTTATCTCATGCTGCTTGTTATGTGGCCCCTCAGCTCAGCTGCCGCCTGTAATATTAGCTCCGGGCTCTTTAAACCCATAAAAGCCCATTTTCTTCTGACTGGCAGGCTTTGTGGAAGCCTGCCGAGGGGCAGCACCCAGTGCTTGTGAGCTGAGCGTCATCCTTTCTGTCGCTGTAGAGCTTCTAAAACCCAACTCTAAACCTACTAAGTAACATAATTTCTTGTTCTCGACTCAAAATGGCAGCTTCACTAATCTGTATGTATACAATCATTCTCTGACTCTTGGACTGCGATGGTGTGTGGCAACATAACAACATCTCCGTTAGGACATCAGAACCACTGTGTGACAAAATAGAGGATTAAGTTATTTGCACTCACATTTTATGTTTTTAGAATGATTGTTGTAAGGTTTAGAGTGGAAAAAACAGTGGGGAGAAATATGAAATAATTCTCAATATATGCCACAAGTAAGCAAGCTTCTATTAATGTTATTTACTAAGACTGTGATGCACGTCCATAGAATACTTCTCAGCTGGTTAATTTTGAAATAAGACAACCTATTCACTAATTTAAAACTTGTTCTTTAAGCCGCTTAGCTTAAAGAACAAGAAATGTTTGTCTATCATGGTAGTCATGTAAAACTATGACTACCATGACAGACAAACATTTCGGCATCAAATGTCATATATAGCAAAAAAAACATAAGGAAGATTCAATATATTTTCTGTAAAGCGCATGTTGGGGTCATCCATTTTGGGGTATAGACCTGCTGGGCTGCGAAGTTTGACATGCGTAGCTCAACAGACGATGCAGCTCTGACGTCACCCAGGATTATAAAACCAGCGGAAAATAAACTTTTGTTGCCATTTCCAGCGTGTCTCACAGGATGACGCAAACGGAGGCGCATATCTGGAGAGACAAAAGCTCGCAGGTGAACTTTTTCTCTACACGGCCATTCCCGGAAGAGCTTGAAAGCTGGAATCTCTCTGATACAAGAAGGTCAGAAGATTCAGAATCAGAATCAGAATCAGAAAAGCTTTATTGCCAAGTACGTTTTTGGACATACAAGGAATTTGTTTTGGCGTAGTCGGTGCAATACAGTACTCTTTTTAAACAGTATAAATATAGTTACAATAATAATAATAATTCATATACCGATCAAAGACCGCGCCGACACCCGGCGCAGGTGAAAACCCACAGAGGTTTTATTTCCAAGGAGATGAGTTTCGTTCTTTTTATATTAAATGGGATAGGTGTATTTAGAGGTCTGGGCAGGATGAGGCATAGTTAAGGTGATTTAGAATCACCAGTAGTTGATCCAAGGTATTAACCTGTTGCATGAAATACTGATTGAAGTGTTTTATGCTGAGCTGTTTGATTTGCTGTGCAAGGTGCATGTTCATGTTTTTGCCCGGCTGATCCCAAATCAGGAGTTAGAAGTCGGACTTTTAAAGTTTTTCCATTCAAAGCAGCTGCGGTCTGAGTCTCGTGGCCTGACCACTCCTTTGTCCCAGTTTTATTACTGGAGTTTGTCCACTGAGTTCCCGCCTCAGAGTTTTATGACTCTTTGTTCGAGATTTGGGGCAATCAGCTGCTAGTGGCTAAGGGCCCACCGTTTTACCAGCTGATCGCCGCTATCGAGACATCAGCACACCAGGAGGGCTCCACTTTCCAAGTTAACCCAAATTGCACATTCTGTCCATAAAACTGCTGGTTTGATCTTCATAGACACTCAATGAGCATATATTTTCTTTTATTATTATTGTTAGGTAGTCATTTGTATCCCCTTTGTGCAGAATAGTGCTTGTTAGGTGAAGGTTTTTGGACCAGAATGGTGGTATATTAGGGCAATATGGCTTCAATAAATCTTCACATTTATATTTAAGTTTGTGTTTACTTCGTGCAAGAGTGATTTATCTGTCAAAACAAGGTCGAAGTTCCCGCACCTTCGGTGAAGCGGTTGAATAGGCAGTGACATTTAGTGGTTTTGGTTAATAATTATCAATTTTTAATGATAAATAACTAATTGTAATTATTGAGAGCTTTGAGCCCATAATCACAACACCAGAGGACATCTCTGATTTCTATTCGTGAATAATGATTTTTGGTTAAGAAATTATTTTCCTGAATTATGATTTTTAATTACGGTTTTTGATTAATATTAATTAATCAAGAATCATAATCCTTACACGCACGTTGGTACAAGTAATAATAATAGCAATAAATAGAAATGTAAGATGTCAAGTCAGAAAAGTATGATGACTGCACCATCTTTCTTTAATTTTGCTCTTTACATCTCATTTTCAAAGCTTAATAAAAGGGTAAGAATTACATGTTTCATAGCAGAAGCCATAAATATAAAACCTCTGTGTTCGAAGCTAAATGCCAACAGTCATGAAAACATTAGTCGCTATAAATAGCAGACCACGTCTTGTTTAATCTAAATACAAAATACTACAAATATGACATTTAAGGCAAACATATAAACACTTTTAGGTTGTTCTTTGAGTTCTTAACTCTGGTGGACTTATTTAAGTCCTACTGTGTCAGAGAGTTGAGTTTATGGTTGGTTTTTTTTAAGGAGACACAGTGGGACACAACTGGGAAATATTCACTGTGAGTCTTTAAACTGTCTGCACAGAAACTATATTCAGTTGTATTTTTACTAGAGAGTCAGTAAAGGTATTCAATTCAAACTGAATCACTTTTTGATTTAAAGGGGAATTATTGTTACAATTTTTTTTTATCAAATTCATGTTTTGTTTTTTTTACATGAGGTTTCTTTTTTATCTTTAATGTCCTAGTAAATTGAATAATTGACAACTATGCAAATGAAACCAAACCTTTTTTTTCCAAATCAGGGGCAGCAGTTTAAATTATTCCAGTCATTATTCAAACTTTTCCCATATTGTCAACAACATGGACTTTCTTATAATTACAACTTTTTTCTGATAGCTAAGCCTTTGACAACTAACCTGGAACATAATAGTTAACAGCTTGCATCCTTCAGACCATTTTTGGCACCACTGAAGTCGATAAATGAAGCAGATTAGCAACTAATTCAAATGGGAATTCTCCTTTATCATATTGTTGCTGGGATAGTAAAAGGGATTTGTTTCAGAAAGCAAGAAACAAAGTCGGAAAACATTTTAAAGAGGAACAAAAAGGCTGGATATCTTAAAAATGTTACCAATAGAGAATGAGTACAAAGAACGCTGTGGGGGGAAAAAAAGCTACAAAGGAAAAAAAAGAAAGGTCTTATTTGTTGTGACAATAATGTATTTCTGTGTGGCACCAAAATGTTTTTAGCAATCTGTAGCTCGGTGTTAAACAGTTAATATGCTCATAATAGGGGAGTTAATAGGACAGAAACAACTCTTAAAAAGAAATATGCATGGCAGCAGATGAGTTTTTAACATATTTAGGCTGTAAACTCCAGACTGTTACTCTAACTCATCTTGAGAACCAGATTCTTAGCGGCAACAAGAGATTTCTGGGCACGGGCTGTAAGAATATTAAAACAAGTTTCCCAAGGTGAAACATGTCAAGATCAAATAAAAGTAACCAACACATATTGATTAAATTATAATGTATAAAGTCCACAGAGCACTGATTAATACACAGTGAAAGCCAGAGCCATGTCACTTCTTGCTGGATGAAGAAATTTTACATCCTAAGGTAGTGAAGTGAACGCAGAGGGAGGGAAATCCTTTCTTTGTTCCGCCAGACATCTACTTTAAATTGCATGTGTCTTTGGGTCTGCAAATCATGCCGCAGCGCTTTTTATCTGTCCCCTGTTCTGCTCCAAGGCTCCGCAGGATTTTTCTTTAGTGTTGTTCGGTGTCAGCTTGCACATGTGTGTAGGTTAAGTACATGTTAAGTATGTGACTTAGAACAGAGGGAAGCATGAGGATTAGTTATACTGAACCGACTGTTCCCACCTGTTAAATCTGATGGGATTGTACAAAATCACAGCCGATATATTTTATTTTATATCGTTAACATTAAGCCTTTGATGATGTGTTCGTTAGTTTGCAAGTATACATGAGACAGTTCTATAATCTGTTATTACAGATTTTAGCAGGAGACTACCAGGCCAACTAAGTACATTACAATGGACTCGGCATGGTCCAGTTATAGATATCAAGGTCAAGACCCAGCGATATAGATTCTGTGGTATTTATTGTGATGGCAATAAAAGAGACAACAAATTCAGTCCTTTGTGATTGATATCAGTTAATGCTTATAGTCAAAGCTTCACCAGAAAAAAATGCTGTTCTAAAAATAAAGCTTACCTATCATCAAACAGTATACTCCACTAAAACAGTTAAATCTAATCTGTACACATTTGCATTTTATCACATTCTGAAAAGAAAACAGTGTATTTACTGATGATCTCATGTCATCTGCCATGGAAAACCATCGGTTATAAACCACATTTTGGAAATCTGACTTCCATTTCAAACTTTACTGCCAGACATGTAGAATCAAGAAATCACTTAAACAGACCCTGTCTGACAACATAAAGTAAGCTAAAAGATCTTGTAAAAGCCACACATGCCCTGTTCTAAAAAAAAAAAAACAGCAAAGGAAACAGTCACTGACATCCATAACTCTGGAAACAAAGCAATTTTCATTGCATCAGGATTCCAGTGAACCTCACTGAGAGCCTTTATCCACAAATTGAGAAAATGAATACATAGGTCAGTTATATTAGACAAGAAAGATCTTGATGACTTTGGGAAAATATTATGTGGACTAAAGAGAAAACCTGGTTGTGATAGTGTGATGGCCTGGGCTGCTTTTCCCATAATTGCGGGAATTATGAATTCTGCTCAATAGCAGAAAAGCCTGCGGAAGAACATCTTCCCATCTCGAGCACATCTGGGTTATAAAGCGGGAAAACCTTTAGAGATACCTGGTCAAAGTCTGGACTTCAATCAAACTGAGATGCTGTGGTTTGACCTTAAAGATGTCATTCATGGCGCAGCACTGGTGATGTAGGAGTTTAGCGCGCGACCACATGTAGAGGCTATGGTCCTCGGGGCGGCCGTCCTGGGCTCGAGTCCCGGACCCGAGTCCCAGACCCGGCGACCTTTGCCGAATGTCTCCCCCTCTCTTTGCCCCTCCTTCCTGTCTACCTACTATCAAAAATAAAGGCCTCTAGGGCCGAAAAAATTCTAAAAAAAAAGTCAAAAATTCCTCACATGGATGAAAAATACACATCACCAGTTATGTCTAACACTTGATAGTAGTTGTTGAGACAAAGGGTGGCCCAACCAGTTATTTAGTTTAGGGAACAATTACTTTTCACATGGGCCTGGTTGATGTAGATAGCTTTTTGTTTATGAACATTTTCCAACTCTCAGAGATAATTTCCATCTGCAGCACCTGACATAACAAAACATATTTGACGCAAAGAACAGTACAAAAAAAAGCATATAAACAGCCACTATCATCAAATTGTACATCACATAACAAAAGTCAAAATATATATACATTAAAAATGATAAAAGTATTGCTACAACCTATTGCTAAAACCCACTACTCACCCTACTTCCCTCAGTATATGTGCCTAATGTCACGAAGTTCGACTTTTTTTTTCCCCGGATAAATGAACTAATTAATGCAGGCATTTCTCAGAATACCTTTGTCTGATAATAACATTTGTTGTTATATAAGCGTCAAAGAAAAGCAGAACCAGAAGAAATCTGAAAAGGGGTAAAAAACCTTTTGATGGCACTGGATATCAAGGGATACCAAAGTTTTGAAGTTTTAAAGCTTTAAAACTACCAAACTTGCTCTGAAACTGACTTTTTTTTAATCGGACACCAGAGAAAGTGACCCGAGTTTTCTCCTGTTTTTTAATCCTCCACCTGTTGCTACACATTGCCAGACAGTTCTGAACAAATACTACAAGACTTACCAACTATATTCAGTCGCGGTGTGGAAACAAAAGGTGCATCACTCCTACTAAAATGACACAGTTTTAAAACTGCAATTGGCAAGTCATTAGGGCAGTATTTGACTGCAGAGTGCCAACTTGAGCAGAGAGCACAATAAGTTATTCAGCTAATATCAGCTTGGCACACTGTTAGTTTACCAAGAGCCGAATGGCAGAAAAGCCATACTATTCTGCTCGATGAGCACATTTACTTGTAACTTTTACTAAAATCAGTGATCGCTGATTCCACATTGCTACTTAAGTATAACAAATGTTATAGATAACATAATTATAATTACATTATTTAGGCAGCCATAGTAATAATTGTCATTTCAAATAAAAGCAATTTGAGCAGGTTATACATTTTCTTTTAGTTTATGTTTAAATACTCTGATATCATGAAAATATGGGATTTTTCCGCAAGGTTATCCAACTATAAGAATCTCATACTAGCATATTCTTACGATGGCCCATTTAAGACCAAAACTAAGAGAATGAAAAGTGTTAAAGTTATAGAATGTTTTCTCTCCACTTTGTGTTGCATCATATCTTTTTTGTGTCATTTTTCTAACAGGCTGTCATATGTTGCATCTGCACACCGGTCCAAAGCAGAAAGTGCTGATGCGGGAACTGACACCTTACTGATTACCCACTGCATGCTGGCAGACCGGACACCTTTGGGTGTTTGCATGTCCTCACCTCAGACAACCTGTCCTCTGCATGGTAATCAACAGTGGTGAAATCAGAAAAGAAGGGGCAGAAGAATAGACAGGGAGTGCTCAACAGGCAGACTGCTGCTACCATAGCAACTGGAAAGCTATATCCCAAATGTCAAAATTTAATTTCCTCTGCGTCATTTTTATAGGGAAGACAGGGGAAGAGTCGGTGTCTTAACACAACACACAGCACAACACACAGGCATTAAAGATACATCACCGAAATATTCACTGATCTGATGCGCCCTCAATCAGGCACTGGAAAACACTTATTGTTGTCACGACGAGCTTGTGCCATTTTAGCTCCAAACATGTACAAAAGACAGAAGAAAGCTTTATTTAGCAAAAGCAAATGCAACTAAATTATTAATCTGTCATGTAACTGATGCCATCTGCATTCTTTCAAGAGGTGGCTCAATTCGATGTCATTAGTTTGATTGTTTTCACTATCTGAATATTTGGACAAGATAAGCTTGAAGCTAAGAAAACCAAATCTGTCGCATATCTGAGTTATTCTTTGTTCCAGTCAGTCTCTTCTTCCTGCCTCTCAGCTAATGTACTGTTAGGTTTCGAATAAATACAAATAGATACAAGTGGAGGCACAATCAATCACTTCCCTTTTGAATAGAAATTATTATAGTGTACTGTTTCTGTATTGATTGATCCACACTATGTGCTGTGGGGACATTCAGCTGTCTTTCTACGTTTCTATTTTCTGCATCCAAGTAATTATGGGAACACTATATATTGGTGAACCTCAAATTAAAATATCACTGATTTTTTTCAGTAACTCATTTCAATGCCATTGATTTAAAATTGTGAAAGAAAGATGTATTTTGATCATTAAAATGTTTTAAAGATTAAAATATCTGTTTCTCATACATAAACACAAGACTAATAAAAAGGGTTTTAATTCAGAAATTCTTGGCCTGCTGAATAGTATGTTCATGTACTGTACAGCGTATGTATTCAATACTTTGTAAAGGCCCCTTTTACATGAATTACTGGATTACTGTCAGCAGTGTGG
>JAHHUM010002348.1:135244-301886 GCA_036173005.1 Crenichthys baileyi
TGAGTAAAGACACACAAAGAGGGAAAAGCATGAAAGTCAAAAAGGAAAAACTAAATCAGACAAGATGAATAGAAGAGTAGACAGCAAAAGGAAGGCAGAGAAATATAAGAGATGGACAGGGATTCAATTCAATTAATAGCAGTAAGCCTGACAGCCAAGTAGTAATCAAAAACCATCCAATTTCCCATTGACGTCAGGGATGAGATGAGGGGAGAGTGGGAAACAGAGACAGACAAACGCTGGAAGAAGAAAAGATTAAAAGGAAAAGAAGAGGGATTAAGGATAAAAGGAAAGTAGCAAAGGGTACAGGGAAGTGGGAGAAAAACACAGTAACTTAGAGCAGCAAATGTCTTTACCAAGGTCACATGGTTTTCCATACCAACAAACAACATGGCTGAAGTTATACAGAACCAGAGAAGCTTACAGCTTCAAATAAAGTTAGCAGTGATAGTGACGTCACTAAACGTTTTTGTTATCCTTTACTTACAGGTTAAAAAAATTATTGCAGACCATGACGAAAGTACATATTTAAGATTAAACAGCATTAGAGATAAAACAAAAAAGCTTCTAAAAAATACAAATAATGTTTTGGGTCTTAAACTATAATTAAAGTTACCAGCACTCCCTTTGTCGTCAGTGTGCCTGTTAAGATTTATTTTTATGTAGCACAAATAAAAAAAAAAAATAAAAAAAAATCCTACTGCTTATATGTGAGGGTCTGACTAAGGGCATTTTTGCACCTAGTTAGTTCACTTTGGTCCAAATCAGTTCCTGAGTTTGTTAACTTGTAACGTTTTCGGGTGGTTTGGTTTCTTTTCAAACCAAAGCCTGTTTCTACAAACCAGGCCAGAATGTTTAGTCAGTTTATTTGTCGGTATGTCCGGGGTGGGAATACCAAATGTAATTCTATTAATTAATTAATAGTATTAATAAATACATTCTATTAATTTCATTTATTACAATGCACAATGGGAGTTTCTGGCAAAATCCGTCTAAGCAATGTTTTATTTTGAAGCATCAACCTATCTGAAATTGCTACCTGTGCTGTAAATTGAGTGATCTGTTCTCTGAGCGCACTTTAGCCCAACACTTCCTGTGGGTGTTAATGATGTCATATGACTGATGTGCCAACTTAAGGCTTCTAAAAAAGACCTAATGAAAAGGAGGAGACTGATATAGTAGGAAGCAACTTATGGTATAATACGTTTAGGCTTTGGCAACAAAAGGTCACACCTTACCCATTTTTAATATGGTTTGGTGTTTAGATTTCCCTTGTAAATCATTGGGATGTAACACAATATTAAAATACCACGGTATTTCTCACCAAAGTGAATTCAGTCTGGCAAAGTGCCCTGTAGCGTCTGTATCAGTGTAAGCCAATGTTATCAATCCCCTGTGTTGAGAAAAGATAAATTACAGATTTCTTCTGTTTATTTTGTCTAACTTAAATAAGTCAGGTTATCAAACAAATCTTAAGATCAAACAAAGATTACCTGAAAAAAGAAATTAATTAACTTTGATTAACCACTTTTTTTGGATCACTTTCATAAATCACACACGGGTTTAAATTTGCGGCCAATTTGTAAAAATAAAGAAATTTCCCTTTAAATAAAACCTTTGGCCCAACATAAAATTAGGTTACGATTCAAAACCAAACATCCCCCCCTGAAAAAATATATAAATATAGTTTTTATATAAAAATATAAAAAAACGAAAAAGGAGAATTAAACTTTTAATCTACGTTTAAAAGACATTGTCAGCTTTTTTTGGGTTTCTAGTGAACCCGTTAAGTCTTGCCAAAAATGGAAGAAAATGGAAAATGCATAAAACCATTTGGGGCCACCCTACAAACATATTCTGTAATTTCCCTCTGTTTTTTTTACAACATCTAAAGGGGCTGCGCCCTCATGTGTTTATGATTCCAGAATAACAGAGACACTTTGCAAAAATGGCATCTATGGGAGTGATCCACAGCAAAATCAACTGCTGACCGAAAAGCCGAACATAAAGACTCAAAAAACATCTTCATGCTTCCTAACATTTTTACTACTAATGAGACAAAAGTGAAAGGTTTTGGAAGGTAAGTTCCGCATTGCATTTAAAAAGAAATACATCACAGCAACATGGACATGATGAAGTGTGAATGTCTGGAGCTGCTGTGCACCTTGACAACTTGTAAGTGAACTTTGCTCACCAGAAAATCCTCGAGGAGAATATCTGACCATCAGTTCGTGATCTTAAGCTCAAGTCTTATGCAATATAACAATCTTCCCAAGCACGCCAGCAAGTCTACTTTTAAATGGCTCAAGAAAAAAACTGAAAAATCTAAAAGCTTTTGGAGTGGCTCAGTTAAAAGTTTCGAGATAAGTAGACAAAATCACAGCAAAACAGTATATGTATACAGACACACACACACACACACACACACACACACACACACACACACACACACACACACACACACACACACACACACACACACACACACAGGTACATCTAAAAAAGAATTAGAATATTGTGTAAAAGTGCAATATTTTTTGCCAGTCATCTCAGAAAGTGAAACTCTATTATATAGAATCATTACATCTAGAATGGCATATTCCTAGCCTTTGTTTCCTGTAAATCTGATGATTATGGCTTACTGATAATGAAAACCCCAAATTCAGTGTCTCAGAAAATTATAATACTGTAAAAAAGGTCATTGTTGGAAACTCATGGTGTCACCATTAATCAGCAAATAAACTCAGAGCCTTTAAATGGTCTCTCACTCTGTGTCATAAGCTACACAATCACGTGGAAGACTGCTGACTGGACAGATGTCAGTCATCAACACCCTTCAACAAGGAGGGTAAGCCACAAAAGGTTGTTGCTGAAGAAGCTGGTTGTTCACCAGAGTTCTGTATCCAAGCATAGTAACAGAAAATTGAATGGAAGGGAGAAGTGAGGTAGGAAAAGGTGCACCAGCAACAGGGAGAATCACAGCCTTGAGAGGATTGCCAAATGAAATCTATTCAAGAATTTGGGGGACCTTCACAAAGAGTGAACTGAGGCTGGAGTCGGTGCATCAAGAGCCACCACACACAGACGTATACTGGACATGGGCTACAAATGTCGCATTCCTTGTGCCAAGCCACTCCTGAACCAGAGACCATGTCAGAAGCGTCTTAACTGGGCTAAGGAGAAAAGGAACTGGACTGTTCCTCGATGGTCCAAATTCCTGTTTTTAGATGAAAGTAAATTCTGCATTTCATTTGAAAATCAAGGTCCCAGAGTCTGGGGGAAGAGTGGAGAGGCACAGAATCTACATTGCTTGAAGTTTAGTGTAAAGTTTTCATAGTCAGTGACGGTTTGGGATGCCATGTCATCTGCTGGTGTTGGTCCATTGGGTTTTCTGAAGTCCGTAGTCAATTCAGCCATCTACCAGGTAATTCTAGAGCACTTCATGCTTCCCTCTGCTGATGAGCTGTATGGAGATGCTGATTTTATTTTCTAGCAGGACTTGGCACCTGCCCACTTGGTATACTGCCATTGGCACCAAAAGCTGGTTCAGTGACCATGGTGTTTCTGTTCTTGATTGGCCAGCAAACTCCCCTGACCTCAACCCCATAGAAAAACTATGGACCGTTGTCAAGAGGAAGATAACATACACCAGTTCCAACAATGCAGATGACCTGAAGACTGCTATCAAAGCAATCTGGGCTTCCATTACCTACGCAGTGCCACAGGCTGATCTCCTCTATGCCACGGCGCATTGATGCAATAATTCAAGCATTCGAGGCGGCCCAACCAAGTATCGAGTGCATAGAAATGGGCATACTTGTCAGAAGCTTGATATTTGTGCTTAAAACATCCTTTTTTGATTGGTCTGATGTGATATTACAATTTTCTGACACTGAATCATGGATTTTCTTTACCTGTAAGCCATAATCATCAAAATTATAAGTAAAATAACCGTTTCACATTCTGAAATGACTGGCAACAAATATTGCACTTTTACGCAATACATATCTATATCTATATATCTATAGATATATATCTATATAGATAGATATATCTATAGATAGATAGATATACACAAACACACATTGTATATTAACAAAGAATTGCATATGGCTGCTTTTATAAAATTGAAATTGAGTGCAAACCTAACTTGAGAAGAGTAAAGTGTGTCTGGACTGCTTGTGTGATCGCCTGGGTGACTAATTAAGATTTCTTCGAATCTTGTCATTGAAGTAAAGATTTCCACATGGTTTCGTCAGTATTTGCCATACAAACATTGCTGTTTCTACATACACACACATACACACAAAGACCACATATGCTTACACTTAGCATATCAAATGTGACAAACTTCAGTGGAAAATAATGAATAAATGTAAAGAAGGCAAGACTGAATGGCTGGATGGTCCACTTTGATCTCTAAATTCTTGGTGGAATCATTGAGTGTGTTATCCATGCAGTTTGGTTGGAGGGTAAAAAAACAGATTCCTGTTTTTCCAAATCCCGCAAGGTAGTAAATTATTAGTGAGTGACAGTGACAAAAAAGCAAAAGATAAATTCATAAACATGCTCAACCAGGCCAATAATTCAAATGTTAATATTTCTTTTGGTCTGTCTGCCGGTTGAACATCAAAGGAAGAACATCTACAGAGATGGGCAGCTACAAAAGAACACAGAGATTATTAATGTTTCTTTAAATGTGTAAAAAAAAGGCCTGGACATCACATAAAGAGACCTTTTCTACGTATTATGACCTGAAGTGTTCTTAATAAAGGTGTGAGATCCTGTGCTGCAAAAAAGAATGACTTTAGCCTCAACCATTGTTAGACCCGTCAGTAAACACAGGCACACACTTATGAACACAGACACAACGAAAAAAATTATTAGTTTTTTCTGAATGTGGGATCTTTGAAGGGGTTGGTTAAACCAGGGGAGTGTTCCCCACAGAGGAAGCAGGTGAAACATTCACTGCAACAATCTACCATAGCCAATCACCATGCACTACACAAAGGCTAGGATGTCAAATGGTGATGAGAGGGCCACTGGGACTGGGTCAGAGTGACACTATGATAACCCGTAAGAGGTTAACAAAATTTAAATCATGTACATATTCAATGTTTTACAAAAGTATTTATACTAATTCAACTTTTCCACATTTTGTCATGTTACAACCACAAACTTCAGTCTATTTTATTGGAATTTGAGGAGACCAACACAAACCAGTCCATATTTATGAAGTGGCAATAAAAGGACAATAGGTTTTCAAAACCTTTTGCAAATATTTTTTTGCAAAAGATTTTAAACATGTGGCACTGATTTATATTTTTATATTTAGCTCCACTAAGTCAGTTTTACAGAACCACCTTTTGTTACAGTTATAGCTGTAACACATATGTGGTATGTCTGCACCAGCTTTCCACATTTAGAGACTGAAATTGCCCAATGTTTTCTGCAAAACAGTTCGAGCTCAATCAGACTGGATAAAGTGTGTGAAAAGCAATATAGACACAAGATTTTAACTGGATTTAGGTCTGGACTTGAAATGAATCTACTGTGGATCTCTGCAGGTCCTCCAGAGTTAGCATGGGCCTTTCACTGCCCATACTGAGTAATGCTCTCCTAAGTGGCCTGTCAGTTTTGGTAGACAGCCATGTATTGGTAGGTTTGCAGTTGTTTCACACCTTTTACATTTTCTTTTGATGGACTCAACAGTGCTCTTAAAGCTTGGGATATTGTTTTATAACATGTTCCTTGTTCTTCATAATGCTGTTTGCACACTTATGCTCTCTAACAAACCTCTGAGGCCTTGGCAGAACAGGAGCAATCTGTTTGAAGAAAGTTGGTTGTACTGTATTATATTTAGGGATAAGAGAATAGCTGATGTGAATACTTATGCACACCAAACAACTGAGATTTTTATCAGTAAAATTCTTTTGAAAACCATGTATCCTGTTCCTTCCACTTCAAAATTATGTGCTACTTTGTGACACTTGTGGTTGTAATGTGACCAAAATTCAAAGGGTTCAATGGGCAGGATTATGTTTTATAAGGTGAAAAAAAACAAACATATTTGAACATATTTACTTTTATTTTCAATCAAATCAAAAGTTAATAAATCTATAACCCAGAACCTTCAAGCAAACCAGGAGCTGTATTTTATTTCATTGGTTCTACAAGAAAAGAACCAAAATTAATGGACAATGAATCTGCTGGATAGACCTGCCGCACAGATTTAAGAGGCAGGTGAAGAGGCATATCTGTGACACTGTGAAATTTCCCTGGTGTCTGTAATCATTTGATGACTCGCTAGATCAACCCAGTCCTGAGTGGTGAGAAAAACACAAATGGGATACTAATGGTGATTGGTAGAGAAGTGAACCACTGATTGCAGCCTCACAGGGGCTGTTGCTGACATTTTCATCCAATTAACACAGCTTACCGTCATCAAAGAAAACGAAACTTTGAGACTTCTCTGCATGTGCAGCAGGTGGGAAAAAACCAAGAGAAAGAAACAGTCAGTACAGTCATCAGTAAGCAGTTTCTTAGGGTCTACACAGGCAACAAAAATTATAGTCAAACACACACTGAGCCAATGCAATCACATGTACACAAACTTTCTGGTTAACAGGCACGTACACAAATATCTGCTGAACAGAAGCTTCATTTCCTGCTCTCCTTTACCTCATGCATATTAAATACCCTTTTCTAAAGAAAATCCCTCAATGTCATATCTTTGTTGGTGAGACTGAGAGCTTATCTTTATTACTGTCTAAGGGCTATTACCAAAAATTGGATTTTATCACTGATAGCAGTTATGCGTTTGCCTGGTATAAAGAAAACTAAAGATGTCAAGGAAGAGATCAAGATGAGAAAAAAAATGATATGTATGGCCAGAGTTTATGATTTGGTGCAGAGCTTGAATTAAAGGTTTTAATTTAATGTTTTGATAACACCAAATGTGGAAAAAAAACCTTGCATTGCTGGACATAAGTTAGTGTTATTGACCTCAAAAAAAGATTAGCTGCTGGCATTAAAAAAAACAAGGGGAATATAAGAGGGTGTTCCACATTGGAGCATTTCCCTTAGTGTTTGAACTGCAACTTATTCAATACTTGTTTTATATTTTTAAAACCAAATAAAAAAAGGAAAAAGAAACAAAAAAATATTTTCCTAATAAAGCCTTCTTAGGAAAATACAAATGATAAAAATTTAAATAATGACAATTACAAAGTTCTCTAAATACACATAGCCAATGTTTGTCCAACAATATGAGGCCATTAGGCTTAGGTCAGTTTAAGATCATCACAGATAATAATCTTTAGTTGGATAAAAAAAAAAATCTAAAGCAAAATGTAATTAATTTTATTCAAATCAGAAAAAATATATATTTCTTCTGCTGCAAAAACAAACTCACTGATAGGATAAAGTTACAATAATCCTAATACTCATTTATTGCTATTTAAGTATCATATGTAGATGATAAAAATGTAAAATAAACACCCGGAAAATTTCAAAGTAGTTTTTATTCCATATCCATATTATACAAATGTAGCAGAAATATTTCCATTCGAATTGAAGTGAAATAACCTTTCAGCCAGCTGACCGGCAATAATAAGCAACACTAAGGGGAGGGGCAACACTGGGATACTCTATGCCATGGGTGTCCAAAGTGTGGCCTCTGAATAATTTTGTTTGGTCCCAGACTTAAAATCAAGAATGGTGCAAATCAGGCCTGCAAGCCCAGGCAGTTGATACGGATGAACATTTTATTTATTATGGTGAGATTTTCACAGAAAAAATCTTCCTAAAATAAAAACATGTTAGGTATTACACAAAGTGTTTGTTTTTTCTTGTTTGTGCTTTCATTTTAATTTTGTAGTAAGTATAAACACCAGATATGCCCTGCCCCCCACTGATTAAACTTGGCTAAACACAACAGGCGTTGATCCATGTCCCGTTCTTGTTGCTAAGCATAGACAAAAAATATTTTTAAAGCCCAAAAACCAAAAGAACTGACCCAAAAAAAATTATATGCCTGCCTCTTAATAAGGCAATAGGGCAAGATCATTTTAATGTTTCGGATCAACAGTGGTTTAAAGATTCCTTCTCCACACAAAATTAGACGACTTGCAAAATCTTGCATGCTTAGTATATTATTGAGCAGATACAAATTGAAAGAGTCACAAGGGATATAATTTACAGTTTTCTGTTTAAAGATGTTTTTTTGTGGCCCCAAAAGTGCTTTCAACAGAACCATATTGGACCTTGTGGAAAAAAGTTTGGACACTGATGCTGTATGCTCTATACCCTAGGGGTTCCGTTCTGTGGTCACTACTGTTTTTGATACATCTGCTCCCTCTTGGGCCTTTTCTGTCAACTTTAAAATACATCCCTCATCAATGGTATGCAGATGATATTAAGTTTAACATCTTCTTTTACCCAAAGGAAGTTTCTAAGCTGTACATTTTGCTAAAGTGCTTAGACTTATTCAAAAGGACTTAATCAAATAGCCGACAGTTTTCTTTAATTAAAAGATGAAAAAACTGAAATCTTATCTTTGAAGTGTTTATTATAAAGGAAACTCTGGGGCCTGTTGGTTTTCTAGGAAAATAGTCTGTTATAAACCTTGGAATAACCTTTGTCTCAGGTTTTATTTTGGGTAAACATGTAAAGTCAGTCAGTCATTTTTTACTGCTTATTCCATAGTGGGTGGCGGGGGAGCTGGTGTCTATCTCCAGCAGTCTATGGGCGAGAGGCGGGGTACACCCTGGACAGGTCGCCAGTCCATCGCAGGGCAACACACAAACAGCCATGCGCACACCTAAAGGCAATTTAGAGTGACCAATTAACCTAACAGGCATGTCTTTGGACTGTGGGAGGAAGCCAGAGTACCTGGTGAGAACCCACGCATGCACAGGGAGAACATGCAAACTCCATGCAGAAAGACCCCCGGCCGGGAATCGAACCCAGGACCTTCTTGCTGCAAGGCAACAGTGCTACCAACTGCTCCACCGTGTAAAGTCTCGGGTTTAATCCTACTTTTATCATTTCAGAAATCATGCTAAACTTAGCTTCATTGTCTCTTGTCCTGAATTCATGCTTTTGTTTCATTATGTCTGGATTATTATAATGCACTTTACACATGTCTAACCAAACCTCCCTAGACTTGTTGCTGGTTGCCCAGAATGCTCCGCCAGGCTTCTGAAAACATTACTCAGATTCTCACATGTGATTCCACTGCTAATGCAACTACATTGGCTCCCGGTGCATTTTAAAGTGCATTTCAAGATTCTCGCTTTGACTTAGAGAGCACTTCCTGGGCAAGCACTGTGTTATATCAGAGGACTTCCTGGGGACACTACTATCCATGTGTCCCCAGGAAGGTTTCTGAGATCCTGTGATAGGAGCCTGCTGATAATTTCCCATACTAAGCAGAAAACAAAAGGAGACAGAATGTATTTTACAGTGACTCCAAGACTCTGGAACTCTCTTCCTTGGACACTAAAATCAGCGGACTCTGTGGCTTCCTTTAAAGCATATTTTAAAAACCTATCTTTTTAAATGGTCAAGTTGTTAATGTTGATTGTGGAACAGTTTTTGATATTTCTATCTTGAAAGATGTTATGTAAATAGAGTTTTACTTACTTTAAATACAGCCAGAGAAAACTCCCATCACTCCGGACGTTTCTCTGGCATTTCATTATAAGGGCTTTAAAGAGTAAGAACGGTATCACAGAAAATTTCATCAATTTTGAAAATATACCTTTTTAAGACATTGATATCAGTAACCGGCCGGTACCAAATACCCATAAATTCCCCCAGTAGTTTTCTTCTAGTCCCTCAGAACAGCTACATTTATTAAATCTCGTCTTAACTCATATGGCCCAGGTGATTTGGCACAACAACCATCTCTAACAGTAGACATGAGGAGGTGTATATACCTGTGGGAGATGATGAAGCTGTAGTGACACTGAGACATAATACATACATACAGCACTAATGTGATGATGTGAGTTTATCTTCTATACATAAATGTTCCACATTTATGCACAGGGAACATAGCTGTGCAGAAAAGAGCTTACCATAAGTTAGAAAGAAAAGCCACGAGTCACATCTTTCTGAAAACATGGGTTTATAATTTCTCTACATGAATACACAATCTGTGCTCACAGATGGTCCATCAGATTAGCATGTTCTGTAATCCATACCAACAACTTGGGTACAAAACAGTCTATCCAAAACTAAACAAATTCTCTTCCTAGAGAAATGTGAACGAAGAAGTTTTGCAATGCCCGCGCAGAGGACCGGTCGGGGATAACTGCCTAGGCTCAATCAGTCAGTTGTTTTTCGGTTTACGGGACACAGTCCCTCAACTATCCCTGGAACCCTTAAAAATGATGTTCTTCTTCCATCGTGACACAAATGTGTTGGGAATTAACTTCCTACAAAATCACTTCATAAAAACATTTATTTCAAGTCAAGCCATGATTTTATGTAAAAGAAATTACCATTAACAACTTTAAAGAAATATGCTGATTCCGATTGTAATTGTGTATGCCAATAAAGTTATAAGGGTTCCCTATACTATGTTTCATGTTTAAATCGATTTGTTGCAGACTCGTAAATTTATGAGGAGTTCTCAATCTCCTTTTCATTTCAGTTCCTTTTTTTTAAAATACAAATATAAAACTTCAGTATGAACACAAGACATACAGGGGTTGGACACCTGAACTGAAACCCTGGTTTGAGCCTCACCCATTATTAGTCTTTGTTTGTTCTCTTTTGCGGCAATAGGTTCATCGTCTTGGGTGAATGCATATTCCATTCCACTCGTGGCAGCTTTTGGTTGTCGAACCAATTAGTACAACTTTGTACCGAATAACAATTCACGGTTCGGCGCCTTCTTCCGATACAGTTGTACGCGTGTCATTTCATCTGTCGTGTTTACTGCGTGCTGTGGGTGTGCGGCGTTACATTCCCAACTCTAGCCAGCTGCTGGTCTTCGCCTACGTGCGCATACAATCTCCAACGAACTTCCTACGCAGCACCCTTTGCTATAAAATAATATTTTAGACAGCTTTGGTGTAGCTGTTCCGGATGGAGCATGACACTTGGGTCCCCTCACTCTCCACTTACATGTTCATTCCAAACATTTTTTCACCAGTCTTGCCTGTGTGTATGGTGGCATTGTCATCCGAAAAACACACCGACAGACCTTCTCTGCAGGACTGTGTATACCTCACGTTGTGCGAGCAATAGATAACAACACAATCATAACTAGCAATTGGGACTGCTAACACCCAGACAACACTTACCCACTCTCCGACCTACCGATTCGAAACCAGTAAGCTATCGACGCCAGCCCCTCAATCATCTTGTAGAACGAAGCAGACACGACGCCTCCTCCGCACACACACGACAGTATCAGCACAAGTGCTTGGGCCAAGGGCAAATGCCATGATAATGGCCCGCCCAAACCATCACTGGATCCACCCTATGCTTCCCACTCTGGGCATGCAACAGCTGGGGTTGGTACGCTTCTTGTGCGGGACTTCTCACACCTAACTCTCCCCCCGGACTGTGGGAAAACATAACAAGGGGGACCACTAACATCAGTAGAACAATACACGTTTCACACTGTCCACAGCCCACAGAATAGATCTCAAATAGTTACAAGAGACGCGGCCTTCCTTGCCGCCATTGAAAACCGACGTTGGCCTTGCGCCAATGAGTGACAGCTTATAGCACGAACCCCCTCCCCCGGCCGTATGCTCATATTGAGCCTCGTGGAGCTCCACGACGGGACAGTTCTGGTGTAACCGGAGAGGTTGAGAGGAAGAGAACCACTCACATTTTAATTCTCCTCGACCGCACATGATTGGCAGCCGTGGTGGGGTCTGCGATATGATTAGCCATCCGAGGGCTTACTTTCGGATTACAATCCGGGTTAGCACACGAAAAATCCCTGTTCAGACAGCTTCCGCTTGCAGTCCATAGTTACATCTCTGTTGGATGTGGGTTCATCCTTTAGCCTTGGTGGAGTAGTGCTGACCAAATCTAAACCAGTGCTCCGATGTACCCGAGTGCGCTCTTGAGCCCTGATGCAATCAAACCCAGTAAGAAACCTGCAGTCTTGACTGTCACAGATGCGCCCCCGCAAGGACGCATGCAACACAATTTGTCCTCTTTTGAACTCAGGGCTTGTGTGTCACCTCAAATCATGTTGGGCTGCATTTGTCAATAATGTTTGAGGCAAAAACTGTGCTTCTTACCGCCAAATTGAACTTCACACACCACTCTTTATGGTGCCAGGTGCCACTCGAATGAAGACGGCTACCAAGTGCGCCGGTTCAATTTCCCCAGGACAAGCCTCCCACACTCCAACATGGCCAGGTGTTTTCAGGTATTTGACACATAGGTCCACACTAACCGCACCCCACGACCTGCTCTATAAGTTCAATGACGGCCACAAAAGATGAGATAGTGCGACAAGGGGACAGGGCAGGGAGACAAGAGTGAGAGGGAGGGCACAACTTTAACGTATAGGCATAGTTAAGAAACCAATCGTACCTGGCGGTAACCATACAAAAATTTAGACGTTTATGCCAAACCTCACCCATTATATGGCGGATCAATCTTAAGGCACACTGATGAGTCAGATACCCGTCAGGGATGAGGTAACTCGACCCAATTAGGTACCAAGTTCGTATAAGACATGGCAGAGAACATGTCACGTCTGTAGTACTACGAAGACTTATGTAAACGTCGTAATGGTATGTGTAAAAATATCTAGAACTCACGGTGCCAACATGTTCTGCCACGGTCACCCCGTAAACAACATAATTGTGCACACTGAGGGAAGTGGGAAGTGAATGGGTGATCTTATCCACATAGCGCCCATGTGGGACATAAAACGAGATACAATGACACAGAAGCACAGACTGAGGTTACGTCAACAAAAGCCAAAACGGCACAAGGCATGTATGTGAACAGTCACCCGCAAAGTAGGCGCTCCCCGCTTTTCAAAAATGTAATGCAGATTAAGCTCACACTGATGCAATATTTTGTGCAACCGCCGAAGTGCAAGACCGCTAGCACAGCGGGAACTAATGTCTGTAATTCTAGTCGGAAAAGCACCCTGGTTTAGAACAAAGATGTACTTATAGTCTGCACAAGGCTGAAAGAGTGCACCACATATCTTGAGCGAGTACGTAACGCACTTAAGTATACACCGGGCATACAAAAGGTACAGGCCCTCGACAAACGTCCTAGGCTGCCTGCGACTCTTGTCTGCAGCCACAGCGCAAACATGGCGAAGAAAAAAGGTTGAAACAACTGCAATGTGAATAAACAAAAATAGAGCATACAGCCGGATACCCCCATATTGGTATATATCAGACTAACTATTCAAAGCTGTTGATAAATAAAATATATCTTTAATAAATATATTATATAATAATTTATTAAAAGATTTATATATTGAGAAATAAATACGCGTTGTCCAAAATTGAAAAATTTGGGGAATCTTAGTATTAAAACTATATCAGTATATATTAATATATATATAATATACTAGTACTATACTATATATAATGTATTACTCACGATTAACTATATAATCATATAATCTTATTACTCTCATAAATATCATATTATTAAAGTTTATTATATTCGATAGAACAAATGAAAAAGTACCGGTACAAATTTTAAAAAACCGTTTAGTAGCGGAGATTGTGTTTGATATTATATAAACAACATTGAAAAACCACATTAAATTACCCACACTAAACACACAATCACCAAGTACAGATACAAACTCGTGTCAACACGACATCAGTGGCCTTATTGCCCGTGTTACGATGTACCGCTTTCAATGTGCAAAAAAGGAATTTCACAATATGCCTAGTAGCCACCACATGAAATTTTAACCGACCTCCGAGTTACTTAATACAAAGCGCTTTACTATGGGCATTCCAGTCAATCCTAATACATATCTAATGTACAGAATGATGGAGGATACCCAGCCTTGCCCCAGCTCTAGACAATACCACCTCAGATAGATAGCCGTAGTCGTCGAAGACGTGATGCCCTCAAGACAATTTCTATGGTATACAACCACAGAAACTCCACATGCACAAAGCCACGGCCTTAGAACACACCCTACGTGTGCGACGACTGACTTCTTGAAACCCCACCGTTCCTTCCAATTTCAGGTTTAATAGACAATCCTTTGTCAGGTACACTGAGGAGCTTGACCCTCAATATATAGACTCACAACGACGACACTTGAAGCAGACAGTCCTCCCAGCCGCTTACTACACAATCACACTCGCACCACATTGTGAGGAAGCAAGTTCTTTGAGCCAAAATGTATGACTTCAAGCCCTAATTGAACTATACACCAAACATTCGCAGCGCGGACTATGAACCGAACAACAGTTCAGCCCACCTCACAGTGCAAGCTGGAGCTTTGAGGAGTGGACCCCCATCCTGTCACAAGCTTCCCCACAAGCCCCAGTCGAGAGACATTAGTCCCCCGCAGAACTCCGATGGACAATGATATGACAAAGTCCCAGCAACACAAATAAACTCAAACACACCAACAAACTGAAATGTGACCAGACAACCACCCGACCCCACAACGGTGGCAAATGCAGCTACACGGTCCAACCATTGGCCGAGGGCTGCCACACAAGGTAACCCAACTGACGCAGTTCAAGAGAGCCAAAAACTACAAATAAAGAAAGATACGAATCACTGGTCCAAACTAGACCCCCTCCGGGCACGACCGCCGCCTAGAATTCCTGCCCTGAAAATTATGAACAAGACTGGTGACACAGAGAATACACCGCATAGCACGCGAGGAGACCTCCAACACTGCCGGCAACAGCCGTACCATAACTTCGAACTACAAGAGATCTGACACCAGCCACACGTTAGGCTCTGCGACCACACACACAAAGCGGACCAATAAAACAGCCAATCGTATAGACTACGCTCTACATATAATAACTAGGTAGCCAGCTACACTCCGTGGACAATAACCTATTAACCACACAGCAGATGCTAGCTAAAACATCGCTCCATGGCTGGGACGAAAGTCACAATTGTGCCCTCCCTGATAGCTGAGTTCATTCAATCGAGGAGTTCTACATGACCCTACGGCCAGATACTTCCACTATCTCAAATACACTGGATCACAAACAAAGACGCAGCCACCTAGACGAAATACCATATCCAAGGGGAAAGGACTGAGGAGTCCCCTGTGCATCGCGCCCACCTGTATGTTGGAAACCACACCCCTGCGATTGTGAAGGGGGGGCACAAACCAACACCACCGGTCCTGAAACCAGTCAAGGACGGCAATTGTCCCCAACCTGTACACGCAATGTTCTGAAGTACCCGGCAATGTGAGCCCACCCGACGCCCCACAACATCCTGAGATCTTGGACTGGGACTCACAGGGACGGATGTCTCATCCACCCGATTGTGTTGCCCACACTTCGGAGCATTTCACTTCGACCACGCTAAGTGCAATGCTCCAGCCGATAGGATTAGATGCAAACCTAAGAGACACACAGACATCAGCAAAGGTACGCATACCCGCAAGAGCTCTCGCCTAATACCGAACTGAGGGAAGGCATGACGGCAGGAAGGAAAGTTCTCCTCGAAGTACTACTTTCATCCGCGCATTAGGAATAATGTCCCCAGTCACTTGGATCAGCCATGGTCCCCCACCCCCACTGTAAACAGTGTTGGCAAAGCAATGCTTCCCTCCCCATGAGGCGCCAGAGGGTTGGCAGAATCGCTTCAAGGTCGACCAGTACTCCTTCTCCATAGCCTCACTGAACTCTTCCCAGGTCTGAGTTTTAGCCTTACAGTTTTTGTCAGCCGCCTCAGGACTCCAATAAGTCAACCACAGCTGATAGGACACCTTCTTCAGCTTGACAACACCCCTTACTGCTGGCGTTCACCACCAGGTTCAGGAATGCAACCCTCTCATCAATCGGGGTAAACCCCAACAGGAGATGGCTGAGCTTGGGGGCCGACAAGCAAACCCACCCCAGCCCGCCGCCTCTCCCCACGGGCCACTTCAGAGTAGAAGGGAATCCAGCCTCTTTTGAGAAGCTGGGTTGGAGGTGAGACCGACTAATTCTATTTTGTTGTGTTATATTCTATTCTGTTTCATCCCAATTGTGATCAAAAGGGGTTGAGGTTAAGACTCTTTGCAGAGCAGTCAAGTTCTTCCACACTAAAATGGCTAATTCATGTCTCATTGCTCTTTCTTTGTGCACTAGAGCATAGTCATGTTGGAGCTAAAGAGGCCACCTCCCACAGAGTCAGGATCATACAATTGCAGCACACAAAATGTCTATGTGTGCTGCATCATTAAAGAGTTCCTTTCACCAGAACAAAGTGGCCAAGATCATTCCCTGCAAAACAACAAAATACATAATCCTCACTCCAAACTACACTTGGCCAAATGCTGCAGTCAGAAAAGTACCGTTGTATTGGCATTTGCCAAATCTAGTCTTATCCGGCAACGGTGGCAACAGTGGTAGGGGTTCGTCTTGCAACTGGTGGGTTGCCAGTTCAAATCCCCACTCTGCCCGTCTAGCTTGTTGTGTCCAGGAGCAAGATACTTCACCTGCTGATGGTGGTACTATACAAGTGCAGGTCATTTTATCCATTAGATTAGCAGACAAGAAAGCGTGATTCATCACTGTCTAATCGCTGTGTTATTTACACCACTGTGTCTGACACTTTGCATTGCACCTGGTGATGATGGTTTGGATACATGTGCTCTGTCATCGAAACCCATTCCATGAAGATCTCTGTGCAATGTTCTTGAGCTAATCTGAAGATTACACAAGGTTTGGAGTACTGTAGCTATTGGCTCTCCAAACAGTTGGAAGAAGGTGACTTCAGCACATCGTACACCTCAGCATGTACTGCCCTTCACTCTGTGATTTTTCCTCAAGGATTTGCTGTTGATACTGTTTACCTCCACATTGTTTTGATTAAGTTGATGATTTAGTTAAGTGTGGAATATTTACAAGTTTAGTATTGAGGAAATTTATATTCTGGACATACTGCACAGGCGTGCCTATTTGGTTGGGTTTATACACCTGCAGCCACTGAACTTGTTAGAACACTTAAATTCAATAATTTGGATGAGTTATCCGATATGGTATACTTAATTATCTTTTTCTATACTTATCCAGACCTGAAAAATACAAAGATAACTAAAACAGTTTTTTTCTGCATTTGTTATACTGTAATGCCTTATATTTTGTTCAGATAAATCCAGTTTGCGAGACAATCCATTCACTTTCAGGCTGGCACAGAATCACTAAAACATACTGTATATGATTATATGTTTCTTGAAGTAATGCTTCAAGAAAGAAAGGTTTTGTATTCAGATGGGATCTCCAACGTCTGTTTTTGGAACACGTTCAATCAACCATGCTCATGTTAAATCACCTTACTGTTGCAAAGTCAGCTCTTTCAAACCTAAAAGATGGAGTGCATCAAGCCTCAGGGACTGCAAGTAAGATTGCATTTTATATACAGTTGGGTCAGGTGAAGTTATGTCATTTTACATTAGATCAACACTATGGTATTATAAAGTAATATTATTAGATTATGTTACATTACAGTATTCAATCATCCTTTAAACAAGCACGTCTTCAGATTTACCAGACGATAACACTCCATGGCTTACTAGGTAATATTAGTTAAATTACTTCGAAAGCTTATTGATTTATTGATATTTGTGAATTTCTAAAACAATTAAAAAACCACCAGCTACTACGTTTTTGCTCATTGGCCTGAAATGTAGAGATTCTGCAGTATTTTGTTTACAAGTTCTCTGGAATTTGTGGTAACCTGATGGCTACAAAATCCCATAGTAAACTTCAGTCAGTGAGCTTGAGTGGTCACATGCCTGACAGAGCTTTAGTCACAGAGCAGTCAGAGTCTGAAAGCAAAGATCTACAAAATGATATTTGCACAGACAAAACAAACACTCATAGATACTAACTTGATTGTAGACATATATAAAACTAATAATTTATACAATTTGAAAAATCTATGGACCTAAACATAGATCAATGCAACTGTGAACATGGAAATAAAACAATCATAGTACCAAATGATTAATTTTTACCCTTTTTTTTTGGAATGCATGTCATATTTTACTTGCTCAAATGCTCACAGTACACCTTTCCCCAAACCTTTGCCCTCCAGTGTAAAGCCTTCCTGTTGACTCACAAATTTATGCGAAGAATATTTATAGCAAGGATGGGGGATAAAGGGCTAGCACTGGCAAATCAGTTCACGTCTCTTGAACCTTTTGACATTTTCACATATTACAACCAGAAACACTTTATTTTTATTCTTATCCTGATCTTATTTGAGGGACCAAGACAAAGTTCATTACTGTGAAGGAATATATGTCACCCCCAGGATTGTTAAGGGGCAGGGTTATGTGCTGAGCAATGATGACTGGTGGACCCTTTTTTGCAATGTTGTGACTTCCACTCACCCACCATTTTAAATCCTGCGTGGTGGTGTTGTTTTGTAATACGAGATTCACATTTAGAAATACTTTTACTATTACAATATGGCACAACACCACAAGCAAAAAACCCAGTTGTGTGTTCTTCATCTTGTTTTGTGAACAAATGGTAGGATACAGGCTTCTCGGTCGGGCTTTGCACTTTGGTTTCATTATCGCCACCTACTGAAGTGGAGGTGTAGTTCAGTTATCTTCACAACTTCCCTATAAATCATTAGGTTGATTTAAATACATTTTCCGAGGCCTTTTAGAACAGTGGAAACAGAAAGCACACAAATTACCGGGATTCCTTTTAAATCCTGGGACGTTTTGTGTAAAAGAGGTTCTTGTCTCAGAATTTTTGACCATATATTAGCAAGTTTGTGGTTGTAATGTGACAAATTGGCATGAATATCTCTGTACTATATTTACTTTAGAGGTAAATAAAAGCAGAACAGAAATTAATAATCCAGGTAGTCTTGCAAACAGTTATATGGTGGTAAAATAAAAAAGGTGCAAGATTACAAGACTCAAAACTCAGTATTGCAAGCTATAATATTTTGACAGCATACCTGTTTTGAAAATAGAAATTGTTTTAATTTGAGAAGGAATAACAAAAAAAGAAGAGGATAATGTAGACTGAGATAAAGTGAAGAGTGAGCAAGATAGATCAGACATTTTCTGCTGAAATTATGGTACAGTAATCACGCCACAGTCATCGGTGCATGTAGGACAGAAAACTAGCTACTTACAAACTCATAGATGAAGAGAGGAAAATGCAATTATATAATACATCATTAATCACAACATTGGCTATTAGTCATTCAGTAGCAATAGTACCATTACTTGCTCTGTTATATTCAGCCTCCAAATCATTAATTAGTTTAAATATTACATGTCAGAAGATGATGTTAGTTTCACTTAGTCAGTTGTTTAGATGGTTGTTCAAGTGTTTAAAATGAAAATTCTTATCTATGCATTGCATCGTAAGCACAGCTGGCATTATTTTTTGGCACAATGCACATAATGTTCCTTAATGCTGAATCCCAAGACAAAAGTGAAGCCAAAACAGCATGCTGGCCTCCAAAAATTAACTCCTCTCTACATGTTTGAGCAGGACTAATTATCTCTCTGGGCTTTCATCTTTTTCATTTATTCAATTCTCCCGTTTTTCAGGGAACGTTATAATCTTTCCCCGTTCTCTTTATCTCACAGCTGTACAGTATTACACTCCAAATGAGCTGGTCCGCTTGCCAGCTGTAACACCCCACTGTGGCGGTGTGAACAGAGATATGGCAGAAATTAATACCTCCAGAGATATGTCTCGTTGATAACATACTAAGGTGTGACATGAACTTATTCCCACAGGAAGGGTCACTGTTCTTATCCAAAAAGTTCCTCCATGCCCCTGAAACTTAAGAGATTATTTGATATCTGAATTCAGATCTCTCCAGATATCTGGGAATTCACTAAAGGGTGTGACTGAAGGGAATGGACTCCAAAACAGGATAATAATGAGTAGGGTTGTTAAAATAAAAAACAGCATCGTTATTAATTAATTAGTATGCCCAAAGTTAATTAAATATATCTGAAAACCCCAGAATCCTTGGAAGACCGATGTTGTGATACATTTTTAAAAGTATTCACTAGTTTTGTCTTTTAGAAGTATTTACTGCAAAAAAATATATTTTAATGTAATAAAATATATTTGGAACAATTTTGAGGCTTTTATGAACAGTGTAAACTTGATGTTTTCTTGTTCCTTTTGCTAATGTGTCTGCCCACCATGATAATTCATTTTGCAGCTCATTTTAAACAGTGAATTTTCTTTTCTGGAAATTCCTCATTAATTTTCACATAAGCCAGGTTGGTTTGGGTAGATTTTTGTTGCCTCAATAAATAAAATCATCATGTGAAAACTGCTTTTTGTATTTACTCAGTTTATCTCTGTATAATAATAACATTTGTTCGAATATCTGAAACATTTAAATGGTATAAGAACGCAGATACAGAAGAACTCTGCAAAGGGATAAATACTTTTTAATTGCTCTGCATTATCTTTATCTGAAGTTGTGTTCAAAGAAATATGTTACTCTGTTGTTCCTTTTACACAATTTTTTATGGAAAATGCCAATTCTAACATCCAATTTAAAACCCATTTTTGTAAAAAAAAACAAACAAAAAAACTTTTAAATGTGTACATCAATTTTGTCTTTTTAAAATGAACTAGTAAAAGTTTCTCCAAATCCAGGAGATAATAAAATTACTTTCTGTAGTGCAGGTAATAGTTTAACCTTTTATTTTTTTTTCAACCCAAAGAACTATCAACTCCGGTTATCGTGTAAAGTAGAATGTGGTTGTTTTTATTCAGGGCATGCAGGGTATCTAAGCTGTAGGCCGGAATTTTTATGTCATGCAAATAAACTGGGTTTCTTTCTAGGTGAGATACAAACAGTCTAAATCATTTTAGGATTACTTATAATTATTCATAAAGATTCATTGTGGCTTTGCCACACTTTTGTAAGCTTTTTTTATGTAATGATTAAGAAATTTATGTCCAGAATGTTAATAGTAGTACATTAATTATTGAATGTATTCTTGAGGTGCTATTGTTTAATTAGTTCAAGGACCTTAGAGAAATTTTCTGAGGCCTGGTGTAGAAAAAATATCTACCTACTTGGTAAAACCTATGTTAATGTTCATCATTAAAGTTTGATTTGGCATCCCTTATAAGGCATTAACCTCTGGAAGGACAAGACAGTTTTCTACTTGGCATGATGAGAGTTACGTTTTCTAATACACAGGGTGGGATTCTCCTATATTACTGGTCATGATGGGGCCCCTTTTCTCTTGAGTGCTAGTTGTAAATCAAATAAAAACAGGAGACTTTTTTCCCTAAGGGGCTTTTAGACTCTATTAAGTTTTAAAAACCTTTAAAGGCTAATCAGTTGAAGACATGAAATTCACACCAGATGTCAGGAACAACCCAAGTACACTCAAAAAAGTCAGCTAAGGTACTTGTTGGATTTGCAAAACTGAATTGTGTTCATTTAATGTGTACATATTGTGTTTGTTTTAATTTTATAAAAACGTTTTTGGATAAACTTGATTGACATTCCTACTACTACTTCAAGTCGAAATCTCAAATACTCATATCTAATGCACATGCTCAAGGTTCCCGGATGTAAAGAAGTAGAAAGACTGAATATGGTTTAAACAGGAAATTTTTAAACTGCTTTTTAAAAGAGTTCATAGAGTCATCTAAACGTAGCTCGGACTGAAAGGCTCACTCCCATTTGGTCCTAAGTCTGGTGTATGGAACACCTAGAAAATTCTAAGCCTCTGAAAGAAGACAATGAGGAGCAGTGTATTTTGTGAGCAGATTAGATAAGTAGTCTGGGGCCTGGCTGTTAAGTGCTCTGTTAGTGTAGGGCTCTGTTTAAATGACAATGTTTTCTGGTAAAAGTGGAAAAGTTTCTTGCGTTTCTACTGTTGATCTGCATGACAACGCCACACTTTTTCTCTGAAAAGGGCACAATTTCAGAATGGGTTCCAGAGTGAAATGGTTTGAAAATGTTGCAGTCTCCGTTGTCATGTAAACGGGAAAAAACTAGGACTGAAATTAGTACAAATTGATGCACATGGGCACAACATAATGGCTGTCGACCAGTTTAAAACGCACAGAAGACGAAGATATCAACAATAACAATGGCAGGTTGCAGAGTACTTACTTGTGCTGCTAAAATATAATGACGCTTCTCCAACAAAGTGCTCATTTTCTCCACCATTTTGTAAAAAGTGTTTGTGCATGTTGTTGAGTTTCAATACTGCCTACTAGTGGCATGGCAGGAGAATTACACAATTTTAATGTCTACTGTTGCCATGTGAAAGGAGATTGTAATTAAAACGTTGTCATGTAGATGTGTTAATGGAAATTAAAAAGAAATCCCATTTTTAATGGATTGTTGTCATGTAAAGAGGGCCTGAAAGTTTTAAAACATGTACTAAAATCTAAAGGTAGTCAATGTAGAGAATATAAACTGTGGATCATATGACTTTGCTTGCTGGTATGTGTAAGTAGTCTGGCTGCAGCATTTTGTATGGCTTGAGATGGGAAAAGGATGATTTATGCAATAATCTAAATGCAATGACACAAATGCAGGGATAATCCTTTCCAGTTCAGCAGAAGAGACCATATATCACAGTTTAGAAATGTTTCTTAAATGAAAGAAACAAATCAAGACAGATTTTACATGCGAGGCAAAGGCTAGAGAAGAATTAAACATTATACCAACATTTCGATTGCTGCCCTTAGGACAAAAAGAAGCAAGAGCCTGACTGATCTTTGTATATAGTTCAGGAGGAGTTATAATTATGGTCTCACTAATCTAAGATAAGGCCAATAAGTACCAATAGAACTGCCATCAATATTGGGTTTATTTAGTAGTGGATTTACCTCAGCGTGTTTAGGGTGTGATGGATCACAACCCTGCGTTACTGTTAATGATTAACAACAATGAAGAACCAATACTGGTGAGACTCCCAGACAAGATGGAGAAGCCGGGAAAATGACAGTAACTTGTATATTTTTGGGTTGCTCTTTCAAGACAAATATCTTCGGTACATCAGTACAGGATTCAGATGCTCTTGGGGGTGTAAGGACTAGCTGTTCAGATTTTTCAAATGCTGAAGATGAAACTGAGTTTGCATTGGGAAGTAATGATTCTACTCTAAACTACTACTACTCAGAACTAACTAAAGGAATATTAGCTATAATATTGTTTTGAACAAAATTTGAACATATATTTCATTTTCTATCCACAGCAGTAGATGTATTGTTGGAAGTGTTCAGCTTTTTATTGAGCTCTGCTTATACTTTAATCACAAAAAAGCAGTTATTCAAAAGACAAAACCTTCATATCAGTCAGGTTGTTATTGAGGAGCTTGGCAATACTGTGTGTATTTCTAACCCTGTGTCAAACATTTTGGCATAGTGTGTCTCAGAACTACTTTTAAAATAAAACAATACTATAAGTTTAACGTTAGGGTTGTAGAGCCAGTTGATTATAAGTTATCTGTTGAACAAAGGAAGTAATTTGATTTTGCAAGGATTATTGAGTCACATTCACAGATAGGGGATGATTGAGCCACATATACAGTACAGACCAAAAGTTTGGACACACCTTCTCATTCAAAGAGTTGTCCTTATTTTCATGACTATGAATATTGTAGCTTCACACTGAAGGCATCAAAACTATGAATTAACGCATGTGGAATTATATACTGAACAAAAAAGTGTGGAACAAATGAAAATATGTCTTATATTCTAGGTTCTTCAAAGTAGCCACCTTTGGCTTTGATTACTGCTACACACACTCTTGGCATTCTGTTGATGAGCTTCAAGAGGTAGTCACCTGAAATGGTTCAGTTATTGACTTCAGGCGCTTTTCAGTGTAGAACAAACTTCATCACCCTTAATGATCCTTCTGTGTGAGGGTTTGGTTCTCACTTGTGTTTGTTTTCACTAATCCTCTATGGGTCATTATATTCCTTACTCTTCCCATAATTTATTAATTTCCGGGTTTCATATTCTCTTTCCCTTATTAGCACTCCTTCTGAGCTTAGACTCTGAGGCCGTGTTTACGTGACAACGATCCATTGAAAACTGGATTTTTCCCCCATTTCTGTTAACACATCTACGCGACAATGTTTTAATTACAATCTCCAGTTACATGGCAACAGTAGAGATGTGAAACTGGTGTAATTCTCTAGCCACGCCATTAGCTGGCAGTATGTTCTTTGAAACTAAACAATATGTGCTAACACTTCCTGCTTCCAAAAGGAGAGAGAAAATGCCCCAGCTTATCCACACACACTATTTTGCCAAAATTATTTGTCTGTCTACTTTTACATGTATATGAACTTTGATGACATCCTATTATTAATCTATGAAGGTCCAGTTTGTTAATGGACCCACCATTGCCAGCAATACCAACTTTAACTATTCTGTAAACATCTTCTACAAGGTTTAGGAATGCGTTCATAGTAAAATGAGAAAGTTAGATGTAGTCAACTTGGATGTAAAAGTTAGATGTATTTTTTAAATAAATAATCCTATCTGTGCTTTGGTCCTCCTCCACACCCACACAATCTGACACAAACTCATTTAGATTCTGCATTGGAAACTGTAAGTCTGCATTGGGGGGTAAAACGTAATTGCGTTTTAATTAAGAGTAACTTTGATGTTACTACAGGATATCCCCCAGATAGAGTACATGATCTATTTGAGGGCATTATACCCGTGGAACTAGCTGATTGATTGGATGTCTTGACCCCCAAGAAGTATTTTATATTTGAGAAACCTAACAGTTCATTTTAAAATTTTGATTACAGATGGGGTGATAAGACCAACTGTCTACACATCGAACCACATATTTATGTAAAGAAAAACAATATAGGTGGAATTGCACACAAAAATTGGGCTCTGCTTCGATTATGGTCTGTCATTATTGGTCATCTAGTTAAAGAGGATGAACAAGCATCTTTTTCTGGATCTAAAGGATATAGTGGAGCTTGCTTATACCCCAATCCATTGTGATGAGTCAATATCATATCTTGAGTTCAAAATCAATGAGCATTGCCAGACATACATAAGAACTGTTTCCAGACTTTTTCTCCTGAAACACCATGTCGTAGAACACAATCCTGCTGTGATATGCCTCTTTGGACCTCTTGTTCATAAATGGACAATGAGGTTTGAGGGAAGCATATTTTCTTTAAACAGATACTGTTTTAAAAACATACTTCTCACACTTGCCAGAAAACACCAGCTTGTTATTGCTTCCCATTTGCACTAGTCTGATGAGAAATAACTGTTGGTGGTAACTAATGTTTCATTAGTGCCGATTGATATGCTTCAAAGTGACATTGCAACTGCTATTAAGCAAAAACTTCCCAATGATACTGATGCTTATTTTGTAAAGAATGTGTCATACCATTGTCTGAACAACAGCAAAGGAATGATTATTGCCCATGAAGAGTCCTTTGTTCTCCATGAGTTTGCTGAAATTTTGCAGCTCTGTATTTTGGAAGGCAGGTTGCATTTTGTCATGAGAAAGTTGTCTGCTTGCTATAGAGATCACTTTTGAGCATGTAAATTGAGCATTTCATGTGTAGGGGAGGTGAGTTTTCATAGCACATGAGGAACTGTTAGATGAATACCCATTAGTTGTCTATTCTGTTGGAGGCCTGTGTCTGGTTTACCTAAAGAGATCCATGTGTTTGCTTGGAAAACTAATCTATTGTTTGTAAATTTTTTTATTTGTTTTCTTTGAATCTGTATCTCATAAGGAAAACTTGTATCAATATTTCGACGTAAAGTCAGCATTGGAAGGCATGAACATATTCCTTTTCAAATGTTAAACAAAAAAAACCCTATGATTTTGTGAGAAAAATATGTTGTATTGTGGTTAATGAAACTATTGTAACAACTGTTCTTACATACTGCAACAAAGTAAATGCATCGTATTGCATATAAGTATGCGAACTGACATTTTGACAGCAATGATTACATTGCTTTCCAAATTAAAAAAGGCTACATCACAAATCTTCTTAAGGGATTTTCACATCATTTCTTTTCACAAAAAAGTGTTTCAGACTTGTGATTGGGTGCTTAATTTGTGCTGGTTGATGTGCCAAAAAGTAATTTCTTCTTTAAGGAGTTACTTTTATATTTTCAAAATGATGTCACCTTTGAGACTGAGGATAATCCAGGAAATTGATTCTGCCAGCATGAGTGCCAGTCTCAGTAGAAGAATTGGGCCACACAACAAAGACAGTAAACTTTTGGATTGCAGCAAGATATTCAGCTTCAGTGTCAAGAAGAAGAGTTTTGCCTTACAGAGCAAGGGTCCTTCAATGGCTGTTATTGGGGGAAGAATAGCCTGATATATAAAATTGCTAACTTCTGAACCAAATTAAGAGGCTTTGAATGTGCTGAGGTGACCGTAAATAATCTTAAAATAAGTTCAGTGACAATCGTAAGCTGTATTTAATGTGAAAAAACCTAAAAGAGCTGAAGTTAACAACTGTCCACAGCATCCAGATGGAGAAGCAGAGAGTCTGGAAAGTTCAAGGTTAGCTTATGGTTGCAAACTTTAAAAGCAGATGGCCAGCTCCGTTCATGTAGAGAAGTTCGTGTGGTTGGAATGGACTTGCTTCTGGCATGTAATCATATTTATTATAGTCCAAAAATTAAATACAATATTTATTGTTGGTTGCTTTATCAATGAAAAATAGACGTGAAAAAGTAATAGTTGTTCAGTTCTAAAGTTTTATGAATCAAGACAAAATGGGGAAAAATAAGTATTTGATACATCACTGATTTTACAAATATTTCCACTTACAAATAATGGAGAGGTCTGTAATTTTCATTGTATGTACACTTCTACTTTGAGACATAATCTAAAAGAAAAAAATGCAGAAAGTGACATTGTATGCTATTTAAGTACTTAATTAGCATTTTATTACATGACAGAAGTATTATAGTGATAACCTACAACCAGGAAGTACTCTGGCTGTCACAGACTGTTAGTTTGTCTTTAAGAAGCCCTCCTATCCTCCACTCATTACCTGTATTAACTGCAACTGTTTGAAAACGTTTCCTGTCTAAAACACACCTGACCACACAAGCAATTAGACTCCAGCCTCCCCACCACGGGCAAGACCAAAGAGCTGTCCAAGGTCACCAGGGACAAAATTGCATGCCTGCACAAAGCTGGGATGAGCTGCAGTTTGGTGAGATAGCAACAACTGTTGGCGCAATTGTTAGAAAATAGAAGAAACTCAAGATGACTATCAATCAATCAATCAATCAATCAATCAATCAATCAATCAAAATCTCACCTCACCTCACCTCATGATCTCAGATCATGATCATGAGAAAGGTGAGGAATCAGTCCAGAACTACATGGAAGGACCTTGTCAAGGACCTAAAGAGGGCTGCGAACCACAGTTTCAAAGTTTATTACTGGTAACACACAATGTTGTCATGGATTAATCCTTCAGCACGAGCAAAGCGTTCGTGCTCAAGCCAGCACATTTCCATGTCTCAATTTTGCCAATGGCCATCTGGATGATCCAGAGGAGGCTTGGGAGAAGGTCATGTGGTCAAATGAGACCAAAATAGAACTTTTGGTATAAACTTTACTTGGCATGTTTAGAGTAGGAAGAAGGATGAGTACAACCCCAAGAACACCATCCCAATCGTGAAGCATGGAGGTGAAAACATCATGCTGGAGGAGGTTTTCTGCAAAGGGGACAGGCAAATGGACTGTATTGAGGGAAAGATGGATGGGGCCATGTATCGTGAGATTTTGGGCAACAACTTCCTCAGTAAGGGCACTGAAGATGGGTGGATTACTAATTCCACTATTTGCTCATGCAGATTTTCTCAAAATCTTTAGCTGACAAGTACATCATTTCTGAGTTAATAATAAATGATGCACCGATAGATAAAGGAAGCTCCAGGTTTTTTAACTGTATGACAGTAAATGTTCACAGGGAAGGATTCACATCAGATTGATAAACAGACGGATTGATTTATAAGCATGACTGAGTTATTAATTATACTATAACTTAACATAGTGCTTAAAATAAATTTCTACTTTTAGTTTCTCCCAATGAAATCTATTAGGTTCTTACAATTGGGTTTGATATATATACATGAATTTCGACACAAAGTATACAATATTTTTCAGTTCAATCGATATCAGAACAGTTAACAGTTCATAAACAACATGAATGATAGTGTGTATTAAAACCCTCTGTATTCAGAATCATCTTTCCTAATATAGATTTACAGCTTAAATGTGCCAATCACTGGCAACGACTACGTCTGGGTTAAAATTCTCAGCAACTCTGAGTTTAACGTTACAACTGTTCCTAAACTACTTACAACTGGATACAAGTTTGGCTCAAGAATACCATGAGAATAACAGCTGAGTGAAGCAACATCTTCAGTTTATTTCAAACCAAAGTCTTTAGGTAGGACTTGTTACCAAACTACATTAAATTATAAGGTTATAATTTAACCATTATTAAACATATAAACTAATATGCTTGATAAAATATGCTTTGGTTCTATTTGGGGTTTGTTTTGGCTAATGAAAATCTGATGACCAGCCTGTTTGAGTTTGAATGTCATTTTAAATTATTTACCAATTTCCTCGTCTCTTGCTCCCATTTCTTCTTTTGGCATTTTGAAGCTCAACTTTAAAATTCTAATTCAAGTAACTTCTTCCTGGCTCTAATGTTATGATCCGGAAGCTCTTTAATATCCTCTAAAATTCCTTTTCAGAGTTTAGATAGTTCTAAACATATGGCAAATACATGTAACAACCCCCCTTTTTGCTAAGGCTGCTGACCCAGAAACAGGCTCCTTGTGGGGTAGCAGCTGCCAGCACAGTCTACGAGTCTCAGAAAGCCATTTGAAAAACTAGGTGAGTGATCGATGACAGAAGTCAATTATCACCTTGTGAATCTGTCAGAGCCTGCAGTGCGGGGTGAGCATCACACACGAGCCAACTCAAACTAACTATCACAGCTGCAGATAGCAGACCAGCCAGACCGGAAAACTCTGGTCAAAGAGCTTATTGCAGACAGCCCACAGACTAATATTACCCCCTCATGCTCATGAAGAATAAAAACAATACTAACGACAGAATTTTTCGGCATCTGGACTGTAGGAGAAACTGTAGAGACTGCCATGTTGCATAAAAAAGTTTCCCAATTTCTTGCTGATATTAATTTGAACAAATTATTTAAATTTAAATACATTTAAATAAGAATGTAAAAAAGATTCATCAACTAAATGCTTTATTGACTACTTTTAGTAAAACTCGTGACAGAATGCTATCAACAATAGATGCAAACTGTTATGCAACAGGATGTTTTTCTCTTGCTCTAATAGGCTGAGGAGATTTGTCCAAACCGCGATGCTGCTTTGCTTGCCTCTCAGTCAAAAACCCTGCGTTAAATGAAATAAACTAATGGCATAGGGATTTAGAAGGCAAAGAATAGGCAGCAAACCAGGAGAAACTGTTGTCAATTTATTTTTCTAGAAAGAAGTGTCAATGTAAGTGGTTTTAGCCTGAAATAGTTAAAAAAGGTTAAGCAACAACACTGCACATCTCAGACAACAAGGTTTTATTTATTGGTTTGAATGCTTGCAGACATATTTGTTTTACAACCAAAATCTTATTTGGATGCTATTGGACTAGTAATTAAAAAAAAAATGGTGATCACCATTTATTAAGCCATTTTTTAATGAATTGAGACAGTATGACACATATAGGCTTCTTCAGATCTGCTGTAAGACAGACCGCTACAGGATATCCTTCCTGCCCACAGCTATCA
The DNA here is from genome assembly GCA_036173005.1 of Crenichthys baileyi. Classification (NCBI taxonomy): domain Eukaryota; kingdom Metazoa; phylum Chordata; class Actinopteri; order Cyprinodontiformes; family Goodeidae; genus Crenichthys; species Crenichthys baileyi. The sequence goes on from JAHHUM010002348.1 coordinate 165,219, forward strand.
GCATCTACAACAGCTCTTTGAAGAAACCTACATAATGAGCTACAACATTTAATTTCCCTTTGGGATTAATAAAGTATTTTTGAATTGAATTGAATATCCATTTCTGCATTTAGTGTTGCAGCACATTACAGTACATCTTGGTGAGTGCACAGTGTCAGTAAGTTTCAGCTTCAGGTTTAATTAGTTTTTAAATCATCAAATATTTCAGTGAAGGTAACTTTTTTCACTTTATAATTTTCCAGTGGTCTTGTTCCTGGTAATCTGTTACCTCAACTTCCAGTATATACTCTACACCTATTTTGTGTCTCTACACTTTTCATGGCCTGAGCTTCACATTAACTATTATCTTTCAGTTTTGTCTTATGTCCACTACCTGCTCCTGAGAATTATCACAATTCATAGGGCTGGTATTCCTCCTTATAATACTTTAGATGTCACTAAAAAGGGGAATGATACAATTTATTTTTTCTATATTTCCTGTAAACATACAGTACTGTGCAAAAGTTTTAGGCAGCTGTGAAAAAATGCTGTAACAAAGAATGCTCTCAAAAATTAAAGTGTTAATCATTTATTTTCATCAATCAACAAAATGCAGTGAATGAACAAAAGAGAAATCTAAATCAAATCAATATTTGGTGTGACCACCCTTTGCCTTCAAAACAGCATCAGTTCTTCTAGGTACACTTGCACACAGTTTTTGAAGGAACTCAGCTGGTAGGTTGTTCCAAACATCTTGGAGAACTAACCACAGATCATCTGTGGATGTAGGCTTTCTCACATCCTTCTGTCTGCCATTTTCTTGAAATGTTCTTTTACTTGTTAATAAAATGGTCATTAAGTATTAGTAAAGTAGTGTTTTTTTTAACTTCTTGAGGGAAATTGCAAAAATACATAACCTTGCTCTCTAAAGGAATGTTTCTCTTGAAAATATCTTATAGGACACTATTTATGTCTTTCCAATAATCTTTTATAATTGGACAGTCCCAAAAACATGATAATTGTTTGCATTCTGATTTCCACATTTTCTCTAGCAAGTAGGAGGATTTCTATAATAGTGGCATTTCTGAGCAGAAGTGATAAATAATCTTACAAGGTTTTTCCATTCAAAGTCTTGCCATTGTAGTGATTTATTATATGTCCACTGATACCTCCATGTTTTTGCCAATTCCTCTTCTCTTATTGTTATGTTGCCCTCTGTTTCCCACCTTGCTTAAATATGGAGGGTCAAATTGTTTTTAAAATCTAGTAGGTATTTATTGATAATTAATTTTCTCCTTAATTTCTTAACTATATGCATTACTAAAAATTTCCATTAGGTTTTATATTCTTGTCAGAGATTGGCTTCATTTTTAAGTAAACAAAATTTCTTATTTGCAAGTATCGGTAAATATTTTCTTTTAATTGTTTCAAAATCACTTAAAGTCTCGTTATTCATTATTGTGCAGAGCGCAGTAATCCCTTTGGATGTCCAATCTTTAAACCTGGTATTGAGTTTATTTGGTGTGAAGATTGAGTCATAGATAGATATATGAAGTGTTCAGAGTGCCATGTTAAAAAGCATCTATTTTGGATTTCCTGTGAGGACTATAATTGTAGGATAGCAACTGAGTTTTGTTAATATTAATTTTGTACCCTGATAATTGACCAAATTTTTCGAGTAATAGCCGTAAATTGGTAAAGAGTAAGTAGGTTGCTCTACATAAATAAATATATTGTCTGCATAACATGCCATTTTGTGTTCCTTCCCTTTAATTTTTATTCCTTTAATGTCCTTATTTTGTCTTACCAATTAGGCTAATGGTTCTAAGTATAATGCAAAAAGCAATGGTGACCATGCACAACCCTGTCTTGATCATCTTTCTAGAACGATTCTGTCAGATAAATGTCCATTAACTTTTATTCTAGCTGTAGAATTACTGTTTAATGCTTGTATTGTTTTTGTTGTTGTATCATGTAGTCCAAATGTAAGTAAAACCCTATAGAGAAAATTCCAATCAACTGAATCGAATGCATCTACACTGATTATAATGGCTTCTAATTTATTCTTTGGCTTGGGGTCTATAACATGTAATGTCCTTCATATGTTGTCCTGTGTTTGACGTTGTTGTATGAATCCAGTTTGATCGTTGTGTATTGTGTGTATAAGGACGGAAGGAATTCTTCCATTCTTCTGGCATTAACAGAAATAAAAAGTCGGTATTCAATATTTAAAAATAGATATTGGTCGGTATGATCCACAATCCAGTTTATCTTTGCTTCTTTATGTTTTACTGAAATTATTGCCTCCTTCCAACTTGGTGGTTGTTTGAAAATTTTTTTAAGATCCAGTTCAATGTAGGCAGAAGGACTGGAATCAACTCTCTCTGAAATTCCTTATAGAAGTCTGACCCTGGTGATTTACATTGTTAATCTACTCATTGTGTTTTCTAATTCTTTTTCTTTTTTTGTAAGCCAAGGTCAACAGTTAAATATACAGGTGAGTGGTCACTTACATCTACTGTCCAGATCTCACATCTGTCCATCTTGTCCTTATCTTTTGTAAATGTCAAAAAAGACATTGACTGTAGACTGAATGGGGGGCTGAATAGTGCGTGTAGTCCTTTTTATTGGAGTAAAAGTTTCTCCTTATGTTTATCAGACCAACTTCCTCAAAAGGTATATTTATTTTTATGTGCTGGGGCTCTTTTTGGTGGGTTTATGCCCTGGTAGAATCCATTGAAGAATCTAGTTGCAGTTGTATATTTAAATTTCCTCAAGAAATCAGAACACCCTGTGTTTCTTTTACCGTAATATAAATTTTTTTCTTATAAAATTCAATAGCACTCCCAGGGGGAGCATATACATTGAATAATGTGACAGGGTTTCCCTCCACATTACCTCTCACCAATACAAACCTGCCTTCTTAATCTATTCATATAATGTTTCAGAATGTATTTTATTTGAGATAAGAATAGCCACTCCCATTTTATGTCCTGATTTATATGAGAAGTACATAGCACAATAGGTAAAGCCCATTCTCCTTAAATGTTCACTTTTATTTAGTTGAGTTTCTTGTAAGTATACTATGTGAGCTTGTTCCTTCTTCATTTTAGACAAGATTTTACTTCGTTTAATTGGGTTGAGCAGACCATTAACGTTAAAAGTAATTACCTTTATCTTATTGTTAGCCATATCTGGCTGTCTTGTATGTCATCTTTAAAGGTTTGATAACAGATCTTGATGTCAAATATTACAGCTAAAATGCACCTAATACAAAGCAATCAAACTTACTTACTCATGGACTATTCAGCTTACGTGTCTTTATTGTATCTATTTAGAGTTTCTCTTGGGGGGAACTGGTTTCTCTTCTGAACTCACAGAGTCTCTCCCTGATGTGCATCACTCACACCTCTCCGGGGGGTTTGCTGTTTCAAACCTATCTTCTCCCAGTTGGTGTGGGAAAGTTGCTCAGCCAAACTCTCCTTTGGCTTGATTAGGGGGACAAACAAACCCCGCTCCTTCATTTCCTCTGTATCCTCCACTGCTGTCGCGTAGCAACGTCTCTCCCTCGTAAAACACACATAGTTTACCATGAAATAGAGTCTGGAAGCGAATCTTCCTCTGCTTCAGGATCCATTTTGCTTCAGAGTATTCTTTGCGCTTTTGCAATTGTGGAGGGGTAGCCATGAATATATTGGTTTCCCGTGAAGAAGCACTCCTTTCTTCCCCCATACTTTGCGTATTACCTCTTCCTTGGTTCTGCTGGAGAGAAATTCAACAACAATAGATCGTAGCTTGTTGATTCTGTCCCAGCAGGTCGCAGAGCTAGCTCTCGGTGTGCCCTCTCAACACCCAACTCCGCGTTTGGGTTGATCTCCAGTGTCTCTCTAAGCAATTTTTTTTACAAAGTGTCTCGTAGATGATCCCTCTGCTCCCTCTGGCACATTGTATATTTGAATCTTATCTTTTCGCGAACTCCCTTCTTGGACGAGCGCTTTTTCTTGTTGCTTTATCAGGTCGATCATTTTGCTCAATATTTGCTTCATGTTTTGTGACGCTCTTCCACTGCATCAATTCAACCTTCTGTCTCTTTTATTTTTTGTTGTACATCGGTGAATTCTGACTTGTCATTTAGTAATTGTTTCGTGTCTTTTTGGAAATCCCGTATCTCCCCAAGAATTAGCGCTAGGCCGGCCGCCTCAGTGAAGAGCGTATTAGCATTAGCATAGTCATGATGTCAGGAGTTTTCTTATTTCCATCCCTTTTCCTCATTCAGGTACCCTTACAACCTCCATTTTACTCATATTTTGTTATATTTGACAAGTTATGGGGTGTAAATTAAGATTATTTGGAGGAGCAATCCATTTAAGCTGTCATATCAGAAGGCGACTTCACCGGAACCTCGGTCCTTCATAATCTTAATGGCATCATTAAGAACATGATCTTTGACTTAACTAATAAGCCTCAGACGATAAAAACTAGACTGGACTACAGCACTAAAAGTTCCAAGTTAAGTCCAAAGCTAACACATGAAAATCTCTACTCGAGTCAAAGTCCTAAAATGTTAATAACAATTCATTTCACTAAATATTTAAGAAAGTTTAGATTTTTTTTATGATTTTAAAAGGCTTTCTGGTTTGCTAGAACACCCAGCAAGAGGAAGTGAGAATCAGTTGCTTTAAAGCAACATCAGCACTCACTATTAATAAATTATTGTTTAATAATGGTTAAACTGACTAAATATTAACAAAAAATATTTAGTAAATGTAGAAAATAATTAGCAAACTGATCCATAATAAAATAAATAACTGGATTTCTATGCAAACTACAATTATCTCTATGTTAAACAACTGCAACACAAACCTGTTGTTACAATATGAGTAACATCAGATATGGAGATATCTGCCAGCTTGGATGCACTAATTGTGTTTGTGTTTCAGGCTCAAAGAAAAGAGATTTGCCATGTACACGTTGCAATTTTCTAGGCTACACAATTAAATCAGCCAGCACAAAAAAAACCTTAGTTTGTTTTCTAGCTTAATATGCGATTAAACTTAAACTATAACATTGTGTGCTCTCTATCTTAGAGCAGTTTGAGCTGGGTCCATCACCCAACACAATGACCACATATTTATGGCAGCTCTGGCAACCCGTATGGGGTAGTAGCCTGCCCATTGTTAGGGTGATAATGCACACAGCCTTTTAATTATTTTTTTCCCAACTTAGCACACACCTCCCTGATAGTGCCAGATGTGATATCAAGTGTTTTTAAGGCAGAGGGGTCAAGTAGAAGTGAAGTCATGACCTCTGTTAAAAAAAAATTATTAACTGATCATGGCAGGAAGGCTTAAAACACAGTTTAAATACTGTATTTATTTCTTCTTATACTACAAGTACAGACAGGATCAGCACTCCGCCCACGTGCATCACACACTGCCAAGGGGTACACCAAAAACATTAGGCTTGTGAAAAATCATAATTATAGTGGTCATAATAATGACATATTTAAAATAAAAACGTTCAAAGCTTGTTATTAGATATAAGCAATACAAAATCAAAATATTTACTCAAGAAACAGATGGACCTCTCTCCAGTCTCTCCCATGGTTTTGAAAAAGATTGACATAAAGCTTCTGTTTCTGCAGTACAGATTACAATACATCACTGTTCTTTAGTAACTAACAGAGGTTTCAAATAAACCCCAAACAACGGCTGTTAACATGATTGGATGGATAGTTAAGCTACAGATATTTTGCAAACATTTTCTCCATACAATCTGTTTTGGAAAGTGCTATCACTTTTAACATAACTCAAATATATGTTTTTCTATCTTCTTGTTCTATATTTCAAAGTTTTTACAATACTTTTTTAAATTTACAGTCATATTCAATAAATTTGAACATTACTGAAAAGTCTGTTTATTTTAGTAGCTTAATTTACCAAGTGAAACACATTATATAGGTTATTACACCCAGACTGATATTTTCAAGCATTTATTTCTATATGCTTACAGGTAATGAAAGCATGACTTTTAAGATTAGAATATTAAATCAGACTAATGAAAAAAAATCTTTAATACAGAAAAAAAACTTTTAATACAGAAATGTGCTTAATGAAAAGTATGTTTAATATCTGCTTAGAGGTTGTTATTTTCAAAAGACAGTTTTAATCTGACAAACAAGTCTCATCACAAACCATATTCTAATTTATTGAAGATGACTGCACTATATTTCCATAAATTCTCCTAGCATTTGTAACTGTATTTGCACTTACACTATTTTTCACAAAGTGGTTAATACTTAAGAGTTCCTGCTTACCGTTGACCTCCTGAGCTCCTGCATCTGTGAAAAGCATGCTCATCACCTCCTCAAAGTTGCACCCGGGCTCAGACACATGGCTGTCCTCGCCTACGTGGTGCAACATTCTCTTGAGAACATCATCCAGGGAGGCGGCTGTCTCATCCAGCAATATACTAGCCCTCGCCAGGAAGCCATCCAAGTCCCGGTGTGCCCGAACCTCCTCCTCGAAGTTCATGAGCTTCACATACTGTGGATGAGATTCAACCATTTTAAAACTTGACTGTCTTAAAACCACAAGTGTTTAACTTTGACAGAGCATTGTCATAGTGGTTAAATTTTTTTCAAAGTACAATTGAGCATCAGAGACAAAATAAACCTATGTTATGAATCCTTTTGTCCTAAAGTTTGGAATAATCAGAGCTCTAAAAAGCCATCATAGATGAGGTAATTATGACCTGTACAGTGTCTTAAAAAGTATTAATGCACTTCAGACTAGTCCCATTTTGTGAATGGAAAAGGAAACATGGTTTTCAAGATTTTTGACAATTGACCATTGCTGATTAGTAAATTAAGTCCACCTTTGTGTAATTTAATGCCAGCATGAATCCATCTTTTCTGTGAAGGTCTCAGATGTTTCTTAGAGAACAATAATGAACAAGCAGCATCATGAACACCAAGAAACACAGCAGAACATCAGAACGTCAGGCAGAACATTGTGAAGACGACTGAACATTTCACAGAGTACTGTTGAATCCATCATCTAGAAATTGGAAGATTTTGGGCTGCAAACCTACCAACACATGGCTGTCTACCTTACCTGACAGGCTGGGCAAGGAGAGTATTAATCAGAGAAGAAGCCAAGAGATTCATGGTAACTCTGGAGAAGCTGCTCAGGTGGGAAAATCTGTTGACAGGATAACAGCTGGCTGTGCTCTCCACAAATCTAGCCTTAGTTAAGAGTGACAAGATGAAAGTCATTGTTTGAAGAGTACCATAAGAAGTCCTATTTGCAGTGCTGTCACAGGCCAGGTATTGGACACAGCAAACATAAGGCAGAAGGAGCTCTGGTTAGATGAGAGCAAAAGTTTAATTTCTGACTTAATGCAAAATGCAATGCCGAAAGAAAAATAATCAGTTCTCATCACCCTGAACACACACTCAGCGTGATGAAACATGGTGGCAGCATCATTCAGTCTGGATGCTTTTCTCAAAGAAACAGGGAAGCAGCTCAAAGTTGATGGGAGGATAGGTGGACCTTTCTGGAAGATCCTGAAAACTAACTTGTAAGAGGCCGCAATTATTTAAGATGGGAGGATTTCCAGCAAAAAAATAAAACCAAAGCTACAATGGAAGTGTTATATGTGACGCCTGTTTGCTCTGCTGCAATCAGTATTATGCTTCACACCTGCTTCATCACAATCAGTGTCACCTGCGAGCTGCTCTATCAGGAGGATCTACTTTCCACAGCTCTTTGCGAGATTATCAAAAACCTTCCATGAGTCGTATTCCAGCATTCCTTCCATGTCCTCATTTGACCTCCACGTTACGTTTTTGATTTCTGGACAACAACCCTTTTTCTGTGCCTCGACATCCAATTATTGCCTGACGTTTGGGTTTGTAAGCCCACCTCGGTCCTCTCATGTATGACCCCTGCCTGCCTATCAGATTCTGGATTATTCTCTGACGATCTGTCAGACAGGGCTGCAGCCATTAAAGCCAGCACTCACCCTCACCTCCTTGCTACCTGTTTTGTTGGGGTCATCCATTTTGGTCGCACATTTTGACATGCGCAGCTCAACAGACGTCGCAGCTCTGACGTCACCGAGAGTTAAAACCGGCCGAAGGGGAAAGTTTCGTTGATATTTCCGAGGACAGTGCATATCTGGAGAGACAAAAGCTCGCAGGCGAACTTTAGGTTACTTTCATAACCCCGGTTCTCTGAGTAGCATGAGTGAGTGTCTCACATTGGGAACGCCCTCGGCGTGACCTCATCAGAAGCTCCTATTGCATTACGCCAGCCAGAATTGGCTGGAAATAAGCCTGTCAGTGTCAGAGAGGGCAGAGTCCCTCCCCCTATTTATAGGGCTGTCGCTGCACTGATAGTTTATTCAAAAACATTCACCTCTTCCTCGCAACGTCAAAGCAAGGAGGGTGACTTGGTGAGACACTCACTCATGCTACTCAGAGAACCGGGGTTACGAAAGTAACCTAAAGTTCTCTTTCATAGCATTCGTTTCGTGTCTCACATTGTGAACGAAAATATACTGACTCCCGTATTGCTCAGCATATTACACACTGCATGTCAGCAGACTGCAAAACAATTAATCACAGTTCTCTATAGTGCTTGGTGCCAAACCGAGTACTGAATGAGCCAGCGATGATGCTGTGACGTCAAGTTTGTAAAACCGAGCAAACGTGTGAGAAGACGCCCAGCTTGCAGCAGCACAAATCTCTCGCAGAGATACTCCTCTGAGCAGGGCCCATGAAGAGCTTAAGCCCCTAGTAGAGTGGGCACGCAGGCACTCTGGAGGCTGAAGCCCTTTTGAACTATAGGCTAAGGAGATTGCAGCAGTGATCCAATGGGAGCCGCTGTTTTGACACCGGTTTCCCATAATGATTCTTAGCCCAGGAGACAAACAGCTGGTCACTTTTTCTGACCTGTTTTGTTCTCCCTAGGTAGATCTGTAAAGCACGTATCGGGCAGAGATTGTGCAGCTTCTCCTGTTCCTGCGAGGAGAAAGGAGGGGGATTAAAAGCCACCAACTCAATTGGAGAGTATGACCCCAACACTTTAGGCTCAAAAGCAGGGTTGGGGAGCAAAACCACCCTAGTTTTGTCCGGAGAAAATTTTGTGCAAGAAGGATGCACTGATAAAGCGTGGATTTCTCCCACACGCTTAGCAGAGACCAGTGCCAACAGGAGTGCTGTTTTTAGAGCTACTATCTTTAATTCCACCTGATCCAGTGGCTCAAAGGGTGGGCTAGTGAGAGCATCCAGCACCAGGGGCAGATCCCATGATGGAGCAGTGGGTCTTGAAACGGGGAGCTTCCTGCGAGCCCCTCGTATGAACCGGCCCACTAATGGGTGCTGTCCTGCAGTTTTTCCTTCAAAACCAACATGGCAGGCTGAAATTGCAGCTAAGTAAACCTTAATAGTTAAAAAAGCTTTTCCCTTTTCAATCAGGTTCTGTAAGAAGGCTAAAATCACCGCCACAGAACACTGAAAGGGGATTTCTTGAATTTCAGAGCACCATTTTTCAAAAACGGACCATTTTCGCTCATACAAAGATCTTGTAGCAGGCGCTCTGGCATTCTGTATTGTTTCAATGACATATTGAGGGAGACCTACAGATTGCAGATTGAACCACTCACGGGCCAAGCCCACAGAGCCAGTTGTTCTGGTTGGGGATGGAATATTTGTCCTCGTGCCTGAGACAGCAGATCCCTGCGTGCAGGAAGAGGCCACGGCTCCTGACAGAGGAGCTGTGTTATGTCCCCTAACCAGTGTTTTGCTGGCCAATGGGGTGCAATAAGGACCATTTACAAGCCTTCTGCTCGTACCCTGGCTAGCGTTGGTGCAATGAGAGCTATTGGGGGAAACGCATAGAGCAGAACACGAGGCCCCCACCTTTCTTCGGCACGAGGAAATAGCGCGAATAAAACCGATGCTGCGGTGTTCGTGAGGAATCAGTCTTATCCCGCTCTTCTACAGCAACGAGGAAATTTCCTCCTGTAGGAAAAGAGCGGCTTCCCCTTTGCTTGGAATGAACCCCCCCTGAAGCATTGGGGGGGGGTAGGGGAAACGCAGCCTGTATCCCTCCTTTTTGTTCTTAAAAACCACTCTGAGTTTGTGCAATCTTCCCAAAGATTGATTTTCACTGTCAGGCAGCTGACAGGCCAGTCTTTGGAAAACGGGCTGAGAGCGGCGCCTTCTGGCGCTAGGCCGCAAAAAGCGCCTTCTTGTAGTCCGCATGTGCATGGTATTGGCTGCGCAACAGAGCTACTCACACTCGGAAAAAGAGGTCTCACTCCTTCCGAAAAAAGAGGGCCCAAAAACCCCCAAAAAAGAGTTAGTGCGTTTATTTTTTTTCAATTTTTTTAATCCCCCCGGCTCGTGGCCTGGATGCGAAAGTTTGTAACATTTATTTTGTTGAACAGAAAAATGTGTTCGGGTGACGTGAAGGGTGTCGCTGTGGAATTCCCCCCGTAATGAACACAGTTTTTTCAGTTTCTTCGTGGTGTGCTGAGCAGTCTCGAACGTCCTCTCGGTCACGCACTAAAATCGGCTGAACTCGAACGGGCCGGGAAGAGAGCCGGGGGGGAAGCGATCCCTGCTCGCTCCCTCCATCCAGGGAGGGGTCAGGCCAACCGCTTCCCCCCCTTTACCACCGAGTGGAGGTGGGGGGTGGCTGGGGGCGAGAGCCTTGGCTTCCTTTGCCACTGTGCCTTGGAGGCAGAGGGTTTCTGTGGTGCCTGAGCAGCTGATTGTGCTTTCGGTTGTCCGGGCCCTTAAGGGGGGGGGAAAGCGAGCTGGGGGCCTGGGTAAAAGTCTGGCGTGGGGTGGCGGGGCCCCGTTTTTGTCCCAGTGGCAAATGTATGTTGGGGAGACACAGCTTCAAGGTTTCATCCCCCCTCTTTTCCTCCCCATTTTTTTTTTGCATCGAGGGGGCCCCCCTGCTCTGAACGCCCCTGAGGTGTGTTTTGGGGGTGTCCAGGGGTCCCCCTTTCTTTAGTGGAAAGCATAGTGAGGTTCAGCCACCTGGCTCTCTCCTGCAGAACCATGGCCCCATGGTTCTGCTCAGAGCCTGGATTGCCACTTTAGGGGGGAAAGGCAGTGATCTGTTATGATACACACTTCGTCTGCTCCTCGGGGTTCGCCTGATAAGCATCAGCAGAGACGAGGCGTTCAGAGCACGGACTGAGAGCGCCGCAGCCCTGTAGGACTTATCCGTCAGGGGGACAAAAAAAACGGTCCCACTCTGAAGGGAGGGGGGGGCCCACCCGTGACATGAAGTCTTGGGTGTGGGTGCGTCCCCCGCCGGCTCGACTGGTGGCATCTGGCGGAGACCACTCTTTTCCCCATCCCGTCACAATCCAGCATCGAACTGCCAGCCACCGGGGCTTCTCCTTAAAGGGCTTGTTGCGCAGGAGATGGCCAGTTCTTCCAGTAGGTCCGGAAAAAAAATGGCAAGAGTTGTTTGCCTTTTTTCCGTGCTTTTGGTAGCTTCTTTCCGTCAAAAAACAGGGGGGGACTACCTCCGCCTAACCCCTCGGGCCACTGTATTTTTAACTTGCAGCAGCGCGTTTGCACACGTCGTGCAGGTCAAAATCCAGTTCGTCCATATCATGACCGGTCGGCCCGCGCCTGAGGAAGGGGTTTTGCAACCCGTCCTGAGGGAGGGGAAGATGGGTCATAACCCCCGTTGTTATCCGAGAAGGGCATTTCCGAATCCAGGTCAGAGATTTCATCGTCTCCCGCCATAATCCGGGGGGAGGGGGCCGTGCTCGGACATTTTGGGTGGCAGAGGGTCCACGGCATCGAGGATTTCTCCCCAATTGGTCTGCCTTCTGCATTGGGGGGTTTGAGAAACCGCTTGATCGGTGGTTCCTGTACGGATGCTGTCGAAGCCAACACTGGGTCGTTGCTGGACAATGTCGACTGACGGGCCAGACGGCGACGGAGCACCTTGAGGGAGAACCCGGGCTACAGTGGGAGCACTTTTTCCCGGGCTCAAGGCTGCTTGAGCGTGTTTTCAGACCGATATCCACCCACACAAGCCCAGGTGGGTATCCCCAGCTTGAATTTTATTGCCACACGGGCAGGTTTTGGCCTGTATGCTCTCCTCAGTTTTTGGAAGACTTTGGAGTCTGCATGTTTGTAGGAGATTTTTGGGGGTGAGGCTGAAAAAAAAAGAAAAAACTAGCTGGTGACAGCTAAGCTAACCCGGGTGGCTAGGTTTTGGCTTCCTGTGGGTAGCTTACAGCGGGAGTATTGCCCCCTTGTAACGGGCAACCGTAGCAGGTAAGTTGACCCACTTTTTTTGTTTTTTTTTTTTTACTATTTCTACTCTTCCCGGGGTATTTCTACTGAGGGGATAGCTACTATCCGCGATACTGGACAAACCCAGAGCAAAGCGTCCGGTGATCGAGCTTGCGCACGTGTCTGTGGACAGTTTAGCTAGGCTCCGAAGAGAGGCCGTATCTAATGGAGAGCTAGTTGGAACTTCTGCTCGTTGCGAGAAAAGGTTTTTGAATAAACTATCAGTGAAGCGACGGCCCTATAAATAGGGGGAGGGACTCTGCCCTCTCTGCAACTGACTGGCGTAATGCAATAGGAGCTTCTGATGAGGTCACGCCGAGGGCGTTCCCAATGTGAGACACGAAACGAATGCTATGAAAGAGAACTGTCTGATACACAAAGGTTAGCAGATTTATTCGCTGATGGAAGACCACGCCGACACCCGGCGCAGCTGAAAACCCACAGAGGTTTTATTTTCAAGGAGATGAGTTTCCTCCTTGTTGATTCAGTCGACTAAACGGTTCTTCATATTTTCCCCTGTTGCACGGATGAGAAGTTACCGTTTTCTTTTTCTTGAGTTGATCATGGACCCGTGGTCCTCACCCCCCTCCTTTTTCTTCAGACCTGATCCTTCCTCAACCGGTGGAGAGAAGAAATCAACGTCAAAGTAATTTCGTTCTTTTTATATTAAACCGGATAGGCGCATTTAGAGGTCTGGGCAGGATGAGGCATAGTCAAGGTGATTTAGAATCACCGGTAGTTAATCCAAGGTATCAACTTGTTGCATGCAATACTGATTGAAGTGTTTTATGCTCAGCTGTGTTTTGATTTGCTGGGCAAGCGCTGCTGAATCGTGCGTGGTTAATGTTTTGTCCATCTGATCCCAAATCAGCCAGGAGTTAGAAGTTGGAGTTTTAAAAGTTTTTCAATCAAAGCAACTGCGGTCTGTACCTTGTGGTCTGACCATTCTTTTGTTCCAGTTTTATTGCTGGAGTTTTTCCACCGAGTTCCCGCCTCAGAGTTTATGACTCTTTGTTCGAGATTTGGGGCGGTCAGCTGGTAGTGGCTAAAGGGCACAGCTCACCGTTTTATCAGCTGATTGCTGCAATCGAGACATCAACACCCCAGGAGGACTTCTCTTTCCATTTAACCCAAATTACACATTTTGTCCATAAAACTGCTGGTTTGATCTTCATAGACACGAAATGCGCATATATTTCTTTTATTATTGTTAGGTAGTCATTTTTATTCCCTTTGTGTAGAATAATGCTTGTTTGTTAGGTGAAGGTTTTTGGACCAGAATAATGGTATATCAGGATTATTTGGCTTCAATAAATCTTCATATATATAATTAGGAGAAGCGTTTGTGTTTATTTCGTGCAAGAGTGATTTATCCGTCAAAACAAGGTCGAAGATCCTCCACCTTCAGTGAAGTGGTTGAATAAACAGCGACAGTTTGTGGTTTTGGTTAATAATTTGTAATTATTAAAGAGCTTTGAGCCCATAATCACAACACCAGAGGACATCTCTGATTTCTATTCGTAAGTAATGATTTTTGGTTAAGAAATACATTTTTTTTTCAAATTATGATTTTAAATTATAATTCTTGATAAATATTAATTTATCAATAATCATAATCCTTGCAATCAGCTTGTTGCCCCCTTTCCTTCCCAGCTGATGAAGTAGGATCAAGTTTACCAGCCCAATCCTTCGAAGGTCTTTTTGAATACCCAGACTCTGTTTCTGCCATTAACCTGTTACCTTTTGCAGACATTCTTGCCTGCTGCTGTAGAGGACTCCTGCCTTTCTCTTGTTTACCCCATGTTTGACTGAAATTTCAGGTCTTCAGCCTGGTTTGTTACAGGTTGGGTGTAGATCAGGGGTCCCCAATTAAAATAGCAGGAGGTCCACTCCCTCCCTCATCCAGACATTTTGCGGTGCAAACATTTTAAATAAAGGGACAAAAATATTTTCTTTCATCTTTATTTAACATTTAATTAACACTAGAGTTTTTTTAAAATACTGATCAATTGTTCATATGCCTATGAAATCAAATGCTGAACAGAAAAGAGCAATCCACTTTATGTACCAGTATTAAACACTTTAAATGGCTCAGTTGATCTGGGTCTGTGCAACTTGGTATAATTCTGCTCTCCTTGTGCTTGTGACAGGCCTGTCAATTTGCTTAACATTTTCCTTGTAAGTTGTTGTCCTTCTTTTTCATCTTAAAGTGTTTCTGCCACAGCTTCCATGCATTATTTGATCATTTCCTAGTCAGTGAAAGGCTTTTTGTGTTTTCCCAAAATCCACTGTACTCACAGTGAACAGTCGTATGCTCACTGTTGTGCTGTAAGAGACTGTATGCTTCGGTCCATTCATCTTTAAATGTGTGACTTTCATAGTCCACTTTACGTATTTTTGATGAAGCCATCTTCTTTTACTCACTCATCTGTGCACCAAGTCATTGTACTATCAGTAAGCGTGAGCTCCCAAGCTAGTAACTTAGCAACCCACGTTGAAGGACCCGCATAGCTTCTTCTTTGTCGTTTTCTGGCGGTTGGCACTCAATGATGTGGTGCATTACTGCCACCTGCTGGCTTGGAATGTGGCCCAGAACATTGCTTACCTTCATAGCTGTCCATCGCGCCTGTTCAAAAGTCAGATGCGGCAGATGACAGAAATAAAATGTTTATATCTAGATAGTAAATGCGAAAATGCTTTGTGGTTAGGGTAGCAGCAGCAACCCTAACTGAGGCAGCTCATTGCCTGACTTGCATCATGTGCAGCCCGGGGCCAGGCGCTCTGCAAGGCTATACCATGTTAACACGAGATGCGGCGCAAGTGAAGTTAGACACTGTTGGACAACATACAGTAATATATAAATGTTAAAATCAGGTTGGGTCCGGATTGGACGGCACCTAGGTCCGGATCCGGACCCTGGTCCACTAATCCGTGACCTCTGGTGTAGATCAAGAATCAAAACATGACGTTCGCAGGAGCGCTCCATCAAATGTGACTAAGATTGAGCTAGTTTCTAAAGAAGAATGGACAACAATGTCAGTTTCTGGATGTGCAAAACAGCCACACTTTTTAAAGACTATTTTAAGTTGCCTTAATGTTATTAAATAACAATTCAGGTTGTCATTTCAAATTGAGGCGTATCCTCATGCAGACTTTTATTTTTATAGTTAAAATTTCAAACCTCTATAAAAGTAAAAAATTACCCTTCATGTCTGAGCTTATAGTACTTATCCACAGCCGAACATCGAGAAGAACAGCACTTCATTCTTCCAAGGTTTATTCTAATTGTACAAGTGCAGAATGACATGCAGATGGGTGAATGAACAGAAGGACAAACACAGCTCGATTAAAAGCCCAGACACTCTCTAGACCCCAGTTTTATTGATTGTGGGGTGGATGGAAATTCTAAAGATAAGTGGAGCTCCTGCTGTTCTTTTTAAAACAAGACAAGCATCAAAAAGAAAGCAATAGAAAGTCTACAGAATGTTGAGTTAATTCTGTAAAAAGTGTTAAGAACTTAAATCTGGTTTTCTTGTGTAAAGCTAATAGCAACTGGGTCTTTCTCTATTTTTCAGGTCAGTGAAGTGATTAAAGGGCTTAAAAATGAATTCAATTGAAAGTTTAAGTTTTAAAGCCTGATTGTTTTTAGCATGTCATTTTCATCTATAGAATTACACAAAATGTCAGGTTTAAGCAAGGTAAGAACAAATCTGCAACCCTTCCAGAAGATATAAGAAGTTCACTCTACACCAATTTAAAACATGGATCACATCATAATTGTAGTGAGGATAACTTCTGGTCCTTTGGTCCCATTGTACAGAGTCACACATTTTAAATCAGTTTAAATTCAAATTAGGGAATTGGGAAAAGAAACTGGGAAAAAAAATTATTACATACACATTAATAAACATGTAATCATCTGTAGAGCACTTTAAATAGGCTGATGTGTATCTTAGTTCTTGGCGGTGAAGTGTGGTTGATGCCATGTGGAACTGATTAAAGGGGAAAAACAGAAGGACAGAGCAAACACAGAAAACTGTGGCACAGATTGGGAAGATTAGTAAGAAAGACCAGGCAATCTGCTGGCAGGAAAAAGGGACAGCGAACTGAAATAACTGACAGCCTTGTAATAAGAAAGTATCCTGACATGCTTGTTCACCACTTGAAGCTGATGTATGTACTGTGTATTTCCGAAGTGTGACATAATTAAACATGGGCTTGTTACCCATGTTTATTATGTACTTGGGTGTCCCAAAAAATAATCTGGAAATTGAACTGAAATTAAATTTGAGCCCATCTCAGTGATAAGCAATATACATTTTCAGTCAATCCCTCAACAAAAACAAGATTGCATCTCACCGCATGAATAAAAGCTGTAATAATAATAATGTGTCTACAGTTTTGCACATTACATGTTGTAAACCCACTGCAATGGTTTGTTTTAGCAACCTTCAGGGATGAAGTCTGAGTAAAACACTGAGGAAGGAGTCAAGTCATTGAAAAGAGTTTGTGAGAATAAATTTGCCTTACCTTCCCAAAAAGATGAGGCAGGATGGTAAGCATAAAGGTCACACACCAGTGATAGAAAAATTGCCTGAATTCAGCAAAAAATTATTGAGAACCCGTCTTTCAGCATCCCGTGTAAATTCTTGGGTGGACCGTGCACATACGGTATATTTAGCAATCCGCTCACATATTCATTAAGCAATTATTTGAATTTTAAAAAGCAGTCTCAGAATGTTGAAGAGCTTTGTCGAGTCCAGCAGGACAGCTTCTTATTCCCACTGGACATCGGCAATTATAATGCATAAACACACTGATTGCTTTTAGGTTTCCTAAATGATTCTATTTTTTTTTAGAACTGACCTTCCATAAGCTGATTTTAGAAACACCCAGTTCCTCTCTATGGGGAATGCTTGATGGTTGCAGTGCATCAGGAAAGCATTCACAATGCTGCACTTTTTCCACATTTAGTTATTTTACAGCCTTATTCCATAGTTATCGAATTAATCTCTTTCCTCATAATTCTACACAGAATACCGATCAATAACAGTGTAAAATAAGTTTGTTTGAGATTGTTGGAAATTTATTACAAATAGAAAACTAAGAAATCTCATTTACATACGTATTCACAGACTTTGTTGATCCACCTACAGCCTCGAGTCTTTTTAAATATGATGCCACAAGTTTAGCACACCTATCTTTGGGCAGTTTCGCCCATTGTTCTTTGCAGTACATTTCAAGCTCCAACAAGTTGGATGGGAAATGTCTGTTCACAGCCATTTTCAAATCTCTCTGGACTCCATGACATTCACACAGTCGTTCTGAAGCCACTCCTTTAAGACCTTAGCTGTGTGTTTTGGGTCGCTGTCCTGCTGAAAATGAACCGTCACCCCAATCTAAGGTCAGTCTGGAGCAGGTTTTCATCCAGGATGTCTCTGTACATTGCTGCATTTATATTTCCCTCTTTCCTGACTAGTCTGCCAGTTCCTGCTGCTGAAAAACATCCTCATAGCATGATGCTGCCACCACCGTGTTTCACCATGGGTATAGTTTGTTCAGGGTGGTGTTCATGATTTGGTTTGCCTCTGCACATTTGCATTCATCTCACCACAGCACCTTGTGGCAAAAATGCCAGAGGGACATCTTATGTCTTTCTTTCAACAATGGCTTTTTGTGGAGTGCTCCATTACAGTTGTCCTCTAAACAGGTTCTCCCGTCTAAGCTCTGGATCCCTTTTAAAAGCCATGTATCAATTTCCTTCCTCTAAAATCATAATAAAATACATTAAAGTTTCTGATTATAATGTGACAAAATGTGGAAAACTTTCAGGGGCATGAATAGCTCTGTAAGGCGCTGTATATCAAGGATTTCAAAATGCTTCTGTGATTTGGAGTTTTATTGCTGAACATCTAAAAGATTGCCTTTCACCATGGGATTTTACTTTATTTTTTATCTCTGGTGGAATAAAAATGACTAAAGGTAAATGACTGTTTCCTATCAGCGTGCTGTCAAAGACCCAAATTACTTTTTGTCATAGAACATAAATATTTCTTCTTACCCGTCTTGATGTGTTCAATAAAACACAGCCAGAGTCGTCAGCATCTAAAAACAAAACAAAAAAATCAGCATTAAAAATCTAGGAGGGTTTTGCCACTTTTCTCCATTGCTAGACAATCAACAGGTGATAATTGTTTACTGCAAATGGCATTTGGCATATTTAACCAGGGTAAAAATACTTGTTAAGCATTTAGCAAATTGCTCCAAAACTTGTTCACCAAATAGTGGGTTGTTGACATACCAAACACATGTAGATAAGAACCTCTTGGTGATCTCAAGGGGAAAAGAACAGAATATGTCATAGTAACATTTTGAGTCCTCTTGGAGCCAAAAATAGGACAGAAATCACATACCACCAAAGATAAGGCCCAAATTATTTCATTTTAGAAATCAAACTTTATTTGACCTCATGATATATCACAAAATGTCATTCGGGAGACGCGTTTGCCCGTGTTACATAGTTGTGGTCATTCTACTGATGGCTGAAAAAACAAGAAGGCCCCTTTCTTGTTCTGACAAACTAGCTGTGGCTTCCCAAGCACCTGTGTGCAGTCCCTCAAATTGCAAAAATAAAAAAATATATAAAATTACTAGTGACATTGGTATTCCATACCTCTGCCCAGGGAATAGATATGAGGATGCTTGTAAAAGCTAGTTGGTAACTATTGGCTTTTCCTTCTCAAATCCACTTGATATGGCCACCATGTAAATAAAAAAATAAACTTACTTTCTCACATGCAATATACAGGGGTTGGACAATGAAACTGAAACACCTGTCATTTTAGTGTGGGAGGTTTCATGGCTAACATTCCACGTCCCTAGAGCCAGCCTAAGCATCCAGGGATTGGGCCGCTGAGGTCTCCACCTTCGTCCGCCACCCAATCCTCTTTGCACCGATCCCTCACGGTTCCCCCTGCAGGTGGTGGGCCCACTGGGGGATGGCCTCGCGTCTCTCGTTCGGGCTTGGCCCGGCCGGATCCCGCGAGGAGCAACCCGGCCACCAGGCGCTCTCCGGCGAGTCCCGACCCCAGGCCTGGCTCCAGGGTAGGACCCCGGCTCCGCCGTACCGGGCGACGTCACGTGCCTCGATTTAATGGTCCTCATGAAGGATTCTTGAACCGCTTTTTGTCTGACCCATCACCTAGAGCCTGTTTGCCATGGGAGACCCTACCAGGGGTATTTAAGCCCCAGACAACATAGCCTCTAGGATCATTTGAACACTCAAACCCCTCCACCACAGGCTTGTCCTCTTCGGTTGGAGGGGAGTTCCTGCCTCAAGTGGAGGAGTTCAAGTATCTCGGGGTCTTGTTCACGAGTGAGGGAAGAATGGAGCGGGAGATCGACAGACGGATCGGTGCAGCTGCCGCAGTAATGGGGGCGCTGTGCCGGTCCGTTGTGGTGAAGAGACAGCTGAGCCGAAAAAGAAGAGCTCTCGATTTACCAGTCGGTCTACGTTCCTACCCTCACCTATGGCCATGAACTTTGGGTCATGACCGAAAGAACGAGATCCCGGATACAAGCGGCTGAAATAAGCTTCCTCCGTAGGGTGGCCGGGCACTCCCTTAGAGAAAGGGTGAGGAGCTCGGCCATTCAGGAGGGGCTCGGAGTAGAGCCGCTGCTCCTCCACATCGAGAGCAGCCAGTTGAGGTGGCTCGGGCATCTATACCGGATGCCTCCTGGACGCCTTCCTCGGGAGGTGTTTCAGGCACGTCCCACCGGGAGGAGGCCCAGGCGACGGCCCAGGACACGCTGGATCTGGGTGTCTGGGTGTCTCTGCTGAGTCTGTTGCCCCCGCGACCCGGTTCCGGATAAGCAGAAGACGACGAGTACAAGGGTTTCATGGCTAAATTGGACCAGCCTGGTAGCCAGTCTTCATTGATTGCACATTGCACCAGTAAGAGCAGAGTGTGAAGGTTCAATTAGCAGGGTAAGAGCACAGTTTTGCTCAAAATATTGAATGCACACAACATTATGGGGTGACATACCAGAGTTCAAAAGAGGACAAATTGTTGGTGCACGTCTTGCTGGCGCATCTGTGACCAAGACAGCAAGTCTTTGTGATGTATCAAGAGCCATGGTATCCAGGGTAATGTCAGCATACCACCAAGAAAGGGACGAACCACATCCAACAGGATTAACTGTGGACGCAAGAGGAAGCTGTCTGAAAGGGATGTTCGGGTGCTAACCCGGATTGTATCCAAAAAACATAAAATCAAATGCCCAATCACGGCAGAATTAATGTGCACCTCAACTCTCCTGTTTCCACCAGAACTGTCCGTCGGGAGCTCCACAGGGTCAATATACACGGCCGGCTGCTATAGCCGAACCTTTGGTCACTCATGCCAATGCCAAACGTCGGTTTCAATGGTGCAAGGAGCACAAATCTTGGGCTGTGACAATGTGAAACATGTATTGTTCTCTGATGAGTCCACCTTTACTGTTTTCCCCACATCCGGGAGTTACGGTGTGGAGAAGCTCCAAAAAGCGTACCACCCAGACTGTTGCATGCCCAGAGTGAAGCATGGGGGTGGATCAGTGATGGATGGGCTGCCATATCATGGCATTCCCTTGGCCCAATACTTGTGCTAGATGGGCGCGTCACTGCCAAGGACTACCAAACCATTCTTGAGGACCATGTGCATCCAATGGTTCAAACATTGTATCCTGAAGGCGGTGCCGTGTATCAGGATGACAATGCACCAATACACACAGCAAGACTGGTGAAAGATTGGTTTGATGAACATAAAAGTGAAGTTGAACATCTCCCATGGCCTGCACAGTCACCAGATCTAAATATTATTGAGCCACTTTGGGGTGTTTTGGAGGAGCGAGTCAGGAAACGTTTTCCTCCACCAGTATCACGTAGTGACCTGGCCACTATCCTGCAAGAAGAATGGCTTAAAATCCCTCTGACCACTGTGCAGGACTTGTATATGTCATTCCCAAGACGAATTGACGCTGTATTGGCCGCAAAAGGAGGCCCTACACCATACTAATAAATTATTGTGGTCTAAAACCAGGTGTTTCAGTTTCATTGTCCAAACCCTGTACATGAATAACTTTTTTTTGCAACTGCTAAGGTTCCTTTGCTTGCCTGGGAAGCCCAAGAGAAACGCACCAGTTGTAAATGTTTAAAGGAAATCTGTCATTTAAAAGTTAACAGGATAATATTTTATTGCTGATTTCTTAACTTATTTCATTTAATGCACACAACTTGTGGTTGCTTGTGAACAAAACATTGAACTTTGGCCCTCCTCATCAACTCTTCCCAGTCTGCATAATTTTGACAGGCTTATCTGGAAGTCGGAGGCCAAACTCTGCTTAGGGCGCTTTAATAAACCCCCCACATTGGTTTTTACTGGACTCTAAAAGCACTTATAGACAGGTGCCCTGTAACTTAATTATATATATATTTTAACTCGTGTATTAAATTTGCCACATTTAGTTACCATAAAAATAGCAACAATGTAAATTGACAGATTCCCCTAATTGTTCATTTATAAAATTTTTGCTTTGATAAAATGATATATGGGTAAAAGAATATTTGGCCCTGGAAAAAGAGGAAAGACTAAGATCCACAAGGCAGCAAATGGTAACAATGCCTGGCTTGCGAGAAGAGAAAGATCACCAGTAAGGATGAGGCAAAACATGTCTCTGCCTGGCACAAGGAAAAATATGTTTTAAATAAAATAAATGCCTTGAAAGTTCAATACACCAATTTACTGAACAATTGTGAAACTATTAGATGTTATTGTCATTTTTCTTGTGAGGCCCTGGTTTTTCAATCTGTTATTTGGGAGTAACATTATAAAGCACCTCATACACTGAGGTTTGTTTATCCTACATAGACCCAAAGCGACACCTCTGCTGTCTGTTGAGCCCGTGTGCAAACCTAAACACAGTTATCATAATATACGAATTATCATAACATAATAAAAATAGACTGCCTGGCAAAAAGAAAGTCGCCACCAAAAAAACAAAAGGTCACACACTGTGGCATTGTTTCGATAAGCTAATGCAATGTCACAAGATGTATTTCCACCCAGTGTTGCATTCATTTTTCATCAAGATCTTGCATTGATGATTGTAGAGTCTGACCGCTGCACAAAGCCTTCTCCAGCACATCCCAAAGATTCTCAAGGGGGTTAAGGTCTGGACTCTGTGGTGCCCAATCCATGTGTGAGAATGATGTCTCATGCTCCCTGAACCACGCTTTCACAATTCGAGCCTGATGAATCCTGGCATTGTCATCTTGGAATATGCCCTTGCCATCAGGGAAGAAAAAAACCCATTGATGGAATAACCTGGTCATTCAGTATATTCAGCTGACCTCATTCTTTGAACTCAAACTCATGTTGCTGAACCCAGACCTGACCAACTTTCTTCTGGCCACATTTCTACCTCGAAGACGATGGGTCCCCACTATCCTTCCAGTTTTTAAAAATGCGACAGTTCTTAACCCAATTTTGGTAGTTTCTGCAATCTCCTTAGATGTATTCTCTGCTTGATGCATGCCAATGATTTGACCCTTCTGAAACAGACTGACATCTCTTCCACGACCACGGGATGTGTCTTCCGACATGGTCGTTTAAGAAATGAGAAGCAACTCCTTGCACCAGTTGGGGTTAAATAACTTGTTGCCACCTGAGACATAATCGCCCAAGCAGTAATTATCCAATGGGAGGCTCGTACCTATTTGCTTAGTTAAATCCAGGTGGAGACTTTTTTTTTTTTTTTTTGGCCAGGCAGTGTATCTGGGCCTTATCAGGCTCTATAATTATATAAATTTCACTTTAAGTGGATAAAAGCACACATTAAATTCCACATTGTCATTAATTAATTAACAAAGATTAAGCAGAAGTTTAAAAGACATTGTGTAAAATCAAGCAAAATGTATAATTCAGTAGCTAGTAGCTCCAATTCAGCAGCAACAACTTAAAGTACTAATTTTCTGCACAGCTTTATCATTCTCTTAGTTGATCGTGGAGGAATTCTGACCAATGTTATTTATACAACATTGCTTCATTGAATACATGACCTAGTTTCAGCCAAACTTTGACTGTCAATGACAGATGGGCTCCCATTTGACAAATGAATACCTTGTATACAGAGGAGCTCCTAGTTGACTGAATGACTGCAAGGCGCCAAGGTCATGTGGTTGCAAAACAAGTCCAAACTATTATCTCCACAATGCTTGATGTAATTGGTCTGAGGTGTTTGTACAGATATGCTGCATTTGGTTGCTTGAGTGGTACTCTGCATTATATACAAACATTGCTGTTTCATCTACTTAGAGGTCTGTGTTTTAAAAGTTTTCATCTGCATTGTTGAAATAACCACTCCTGTTAGCTGTCTTACATGTTTCCACTTGTGAATTCTCACAATAGAATAAGTGACTTAAGATTGTTTTGGACCTACGCCCCTACCCAGGTAGGAGAGCGGCAACATTTGCCGTCATTGCTGGGGTCTATAATGCTTGGCTTTGTGTTAAAACACTCCAGTGCGCCGCAGAGCAGCAAACCTGCTGATGATCAGCTTTAGTTAACAGGACCTGGCTTTTTTCTTTTTGAATCCTCTAAAAGCAGCAGGTTTGCTTAATACAATAATGATAGTGTACAATCTGTTCTTTGTGTTCTACACCTAATATTAAATTTTCAAATATCTTTAGGATCTGATAAAACAAGATAGTCCACATGGTGTGGCTGTTGCTAGAAGGGTAGCAGGAGGTAGGAGTCCCCTGTGACTCTGCATGAATAAGCGGGTCTAAACAATGGATAAATTGATGGATGGAAAGACTTTCATAAACTTCCTGCCATAAAAAAAATCCAAGAAAGTGTACTTTCATTTTCCCCATGACGGTCTCCAACTAAAAAATTAAATGGACTGGCAAAAGGACTGACTTCATATAGCGCTTATTAGTCATACAGACAACTCAAAGCGCTTCACACTAGAGCCACATGCAAAACACACACATTCATTTAACAACAAGCAAATCAGTAGGCAACTTGGGGTTAAGTGCCTTGCCCAGGAGCAAGGAATCGAATCCACAATCCTCCAACTGCAATTGCAGGGCAACTACTACCCAATGGACCATGGCCACTCCTGGGATTAAGATGTATAAGTCAGAGAAAACAATAGAGAAGAGATGAAAGATGACCTGAGTCAGAGGGTTTTTAAAACCCCTCTGCAACCTGTCCACTCCACAAGCTGAGATTTCTTAACTGTATTTGCATTAAAGAGCATTTCTAACAAAATGAATATTTTGTAATTTCAGTAAAACTCTGAAGGTACAGTAACAACCAGTGAGCCAGGAAAGAAAATGAAGAAAAGAGAGAGAGAGACCCCTTTTATAATAATATGGGTGAAAATGACGAGAGGCACATCTCTAAATGCTCTCACTGAACAGAGATTGGACTTGCTCCGCTGATAAGGCTCTAATACACATCTCTGTAGGGTGGATGCAAGTCCAAAGATAAAGAACAAAGCGTTTGATTTTCCCAGTGTTAAAAAAATAAATGTGAAAAAACCTTTTATGTCATAAAACAATACAGAGAAAAGCCGAGGGACTGAGGTTTTCAGCATACCTCAGTCCCTTAACTAGCCCGCTGTCTCTCATAAAACAAGCCTCCGTCACCATTACATAACGCCGTCACCGAGATTTGCTGAGGGGAGGAAGTTATTGGGTTACCATGGGCTTTCCTCCTCTATGCCATGTGATGCTCTGTGGGTTCGATGTGGAAATCAATCAATGCATAACTCCTCCCTCCAGGAATGAAACACCAAGAAATCTCTCTATTAAACAGGCATTAAGCTTCAGCAAAGCCCGAGGATATAGTATCAATAACCCAGTGACAAGTGAACATGCTTGAGTTTAAGTTAACAGAAAATGATAGCAGGCTTTGATCGTCACACCAAACACCTTGCCATGATAACACTGCAGGCAGTGGAGGGAAGAATAGAGCCCCAACCGCTGCCTTTGAGTGATGAAACAGTGGCAGGGGCCACGTGCTGTGTGCGGTGGATTTTGTTCATCAAAGCCTTACAATCAAAAAGCACACGGCTGGGCTGATCCCTTCTAGTTGGGGAGGGAAATGAAGCTCTAATTGCTGTCAGGCGGCAGCCACAAGGAGATATTCATATATTCACATAAGATTACCTCATCTCAAATGATCACCTCAGTCTAATGGTTTCTGTAGGGCTGAATGTACTGAGTGGCTTAAAGTAATCCAGGAGAATTTCAGGGTATAGTGATCAGAGAGGTGAAGTGTTAACATGTGACACAGGTCTGTTTTATTATTTGATCAAGGTGGCACTAAAACTGTTCAGTTCCAAGGGCTGTGTAATCTCAGCATGGAGTGGCATATAATTATCTTCAGACAGAGCCACAGGGATTTGACTGCGAACGGATGATAGGACACTCATTTTAATGGGGAAGTGTTGTGTAAGATGTGTTGGGCATCTGGCTGAAACACAAAGATTTAAATATTTCAGATATAATTGGTTTGTACAAACATTTATCTGTAAATGACCAGAGTCCGCATTCACAAAGATTCCCAGAGTCCTCTCAGAGAGCTCCTAACTTAGCCTAGAAAATTCCTGCCAATGAGTCTCAGATTAAGAATGATTCAGCTAGCTGCTGAGAGCGACTCTGAGCGAGGAGAAAACTTTAGCTTAGTGAGGAGGTGTAGTTGGCCCCATTGCTAGGTGTGACAATGTCTTAAGAGCTGTGATTAGTTGTTGCAAAAAAATAAATAAATAAAACAAACGTGTGCCTAGTAATCAATGGAGAGAAATTATCCGATCATAGAATTTAGACTGAATTAAGAAATATGTAAGCAAAATTAAATTGTCACACAACATCAAAATATTTGAGCCTTATTTATATGCTCATCATTATTTCGATTTGCTCATTATTATGTTTACTCTACCATACTGGTCGTTTTCCTACTTCATCTATTTGATATTAATGTGGATAGTCAGCTGTCAGCATTTTACTGTGATCACCCTCTTGTATAAAGACGTTTCATTTAAAAAAAAAGGTGGAAAAACCAAACTACTAGCACAGCCCGTGGAGAGGAGAGGGGTGTTAAAAGGTAGATTTGGTCCCAGGATCACAGTGTGAACAAACAGGCATTCCCGAATAGATCAATGCGTTGTTCCCTTTGTTTTCAGCACCAGCCTGGAATGAAAGCAGTGCTGGTTCCTGCTGCATTCAGAGGCTAGGGAGGAGATAGCAGCACACCAGAGAACGCCACAGACGGGAAAGCATTGTAGATGACCATTTAGGCTATGGCTGCTGACATCATTTACAATACAGCAAATACTTATTAACCTCATTTCCTTCTATGTATATAGGGTTTAGATTATTTCACTTTATCATGTCTAGAGTTTGATAATCTTATGAGATATTCCTGCTTTGTGTGGTGTATTAAGAGTGACATGAGCCAACATGTTGGATTGTCTTGGTCCGACATCCTACTGTGTGGGTGTTCCAAGGACCAACCAGCACATAGCCTGTTGAATGTGACATGTAGCCAGTCAGAAACCGAGGTCACGGAAACACGGAAATGAATTACTCTGAACTCACGTTTGATCTTGAGAGGGTTGGTGAGATTTCCCATCTCATATCTAAATGTTCATGAGGTAAATCTGTTTGTGTCCAGTGTGTTGTGGACACCAAACACTGTAGGACCAAACCTGTTATATCTATGATTTTTTATCGTCACATTTGGGGTCTCTAAGGTTGTGAAAATCCGCCAACAATTTTAAAATCTTGCAGTGTGAAACAGGCATCAGATGCAGAGGTTTATGCATAATTAGTGAAAAGACCGGGTCAAATTCAGGTTCAAAATGGAACGTGTAGAACAGATTTGTGGAATTTGACTGAAGTGACTGTTGGTAAATTTGCTCTACTCTGCACGAAAGAAAGAAAATTTATATAATATATGTTGAATGGATATAATGCTTCCTTTTCATATCATTAAATGCTGGGATTGTGTTTTTATGTACATTACACTGAGAACAGAATTTCTGTTATATACAATTGTTCAAATGTATTAGTACAAACATGTGACGCGATAGCAGCTGAATAATATTTTTTGAAAGCAGAATGAGAGGCAACACTTTTTCTGAATAAGAAATATTACTAAATTAAATTTTGAGCCTTTATCTGCTAAACTGTTAATATATCCCACTACTTTGCAAAATGAAGACATTCCAAGGACCAAAATGCTTCTCAATTTGCAACTCAATATGAGACCATTGTTGTCACCCGCTTCTTTTTAAATTCTGCCTTCACATTCTCCATTGGGTGCAGATCAGAAGCTCCTGTGGGCCAGTCCAGTTCACAGCAGCAAACGTTGCACTAAAACAGGGTGACAATAACCAGTAATTTTCCTACTGGTTTTCTCGTCTTTATTTTCAAAACCCCTCAAAAGACTCTTAATTAACACTTGAACATCATTTCCTCTAAAAATCGTTTTGTGTGAGTTGCAGGACTTTCAGTAAAATCCAGTATTCTTCAGCATTTATTAATCCAGACATAATCACAAACTGATTTTGTAACCAGCAACGTTTACTGTCTGTCAGCAATGTGTAAACTAACAGATATCATACTGCCTGGTATTGAACAGAAACTGCAGAGCAATCTAGACACATCTTGCACAACTATACAGTGTCTTGAAAAGTCTTACTTCTCCTTGAACCTTTCTACATTCTGTAAACAAAATACAATTAAGTTTCAGTTACAACTTTGTATTATAGTTAGATTTTATCTGAATGTAAAGTAGACCATATTTCTGAAGGAAAATAATAAATGGACTTTAATCTTTGAACTAAGTACCAATCTTAAAAGTGTGATGTGCATTTGTGTTTATTCTCCCTGGATCAATCTTTGTAGAACCACTTTGTGCTGCGACTACCGCTGCAAGTCTTTTGAAGCATGTCTCTACCACCTTGATACATCTGGTGACTGATTTGTTTTTCACAATCTTAGTTAGACTTGATGGAGAGCATCTGTGAAGAGCAATTTTAAGTCTTACCATAGATTCCCAAATGGAATTATGTCAGGACTTTGTCTGGGCCATTCTAATCCATAAAAATGCTTTGACCTAAACCATTATATAGTAGCTCTGGCCATATGTGCAGGGCTGTTGTCCTGCTGGAAGGTAAACCTCCATACCAGACTCAAGTCATTTGCAGCCTCTGATACGATTTTGTGTATTTGGCTCCATACATCTTCCTATCAAGTCAGTCCAGCTTCCCTATTTCTGATTTAGTAATCCACCCCCAGCATGATACTACCACCACTTGTGTTCAACGTAATGTGTAGTATTAGTACTAGTTTTCCTCCACACATTAAAGGACATTGCTTGATCCACATGTTTGCTGTGTCACCTAAGGACTTATGGCAAATTGCAAACAGGACTTCTTATAGTTTTCTTTCACTAATTGCTTTCCTTTAACTGTTTTTCTATAAAGACCAGAATTATGGAATGTATGATGTATAGTTGTCCTGTGGACAAGTTGCTGTGTATGTCTGCAGGTCAGTTTAAGTGGACACTCATGAATTGATAGGTTTGAGCAGATGGATGTTTTAAACTTAGGATATTGTTTCATAACCTTACCCTGTTTAAACATCTCCACAGCTTTATCTCTGGCTTTCTCGTGTGTTTCTCTGTCTCAGATTCTGTTCTCTAACAAACCTATGAAGCCTTCACAGAACAGCTGGATTTAGACTGTGATTAAGCTAAACCAGGTGGACTCTATCTACTGATCAGGAGACTTCTGAGGGCAGTTGGTTGCAGTGGATTCTATTTTGGGGCGGTTTGGGAAGTTTTTCAAACTAGCTTTGATTTCATAGAAAAGCAGAAACATGATTGTTAATATGTGGTTTATTAACCCTCAGTGAGAAAGTGGAATATGCAAACTATGGTCAAAGTTGCCACGTTGTTTTAAGAGATTCTCACCCAGTTATATTTATCAACTTCATGCCTCTGCAATATTTTCAGCTTTTAGATAACAATAAAGAAGTCATGCTTTGAACCATGTGTCTGTCTCTTTAACTTGAATCTGCATGTTGATTTTTGAGTTGTAGAAATTTGTAGTTTGACTGTTCACGTTTTCTGCTAAATTAATAACCTAAATTGGAAGCTTTATTTTAATAAATGTTATAGGAATGTTTGTGTCTAAAAAGCTTTGGTGTGACTTCTTGCCTTTCTTTGTATGTGACTAGTCAATTATACGTGTGGCCAATAATTCATATGAGCTCCTATACAGTTAGAATTAAACATCAAACTGAAAACCAGATTTGTAAAATTTATACCTCAATAAAAGCTGAAAACACAGAAAGACACTGTTGAAAGTAGGGTGGGTGCTAACAAACAGATGACCTGAAATGGTCTCTTTTGTTCTTACTTAACTGAGCTTTTTACTTTTCCACAGCACTAATTATTAACCTAATCAGGGTGTGAGTCAAAGTTCTGCCCAAGCCCACAAACTATTGTGATACAGAGGACATATTCCAGTTGTCATCTGTAAATGCAAAACAATAAAATAGATACATGAAAAAAACAAAACCAGGTATGCAAACAGCAGGGGGACATCCAGGAACTGAAAACAAAACACACTAATCAGCATTCAGCTGTGCTGTCAGTGAATAATGCCCTCAGAATCTACAAACAGGCTCTTTTGGGCATCTGCAGGGGAGTTTTCTCCTGAGCCATAACAACTCATCGTAGTAAAGCAGAACTCTCAGAGAGATGTGGTTTAAACCACCGGATACGATCTTGGAAGTGTGCATTGATTATTTTTGTTCAATGCACAGATTTAGTCTAATTTTTTCATTAATGTAAACTCCTAGCTAGCATAAAAAATATAGGAGCATATCTAAATGATACACCTGAAGTATTTGTGTGACTGCTGCACGTAAGATGCATGTCGTACAATTGTAAGATTTATGTATATGGACGGTAACTGTCTTACTGCCTTGTCTTAAAATGAGGTGAATACTCCCTGAAATAAACCAACATGACACAATATAAAGCCAGAAGAACTGTCTTGTAAAACTAGATGGCTGTGGAAAAGTATTTTCCCCCTTCCAGATTTATTCTGTTGTTTTGTCACACTTAAAGGTTTAACATCAAACTAATTTTATTATCAGACAAAGGTAATATGAGCACATATAAAATGTTATATAAATTGATTATTTCATCTATCAAGACAAAAGGCTATCCAAGCCAACCAGGCCCTATGATAAGAGGTAATCTCATCACTTGTTAAATCATGAACTAATCACGATTTACAACAGTTTTTGAAAAACTGATAACTGCCACACCTGCAGAATTCACCTAAGAAACAACACAAAGTAGGCTAAAAGATCTAAAAAAGCAACACATTATCCCCCAAACTGAAGAAATACAAGAACAGATGAGAAACAAAACCAATGACATCTATCAGTTTGGTAAAGGCTACAAGCCATTTTTAAGACTTTGTGACTTCAGTGAAACATAGTGTGACACAACGGTGAAGTTCTCAGGAGTGACCCCTAAATTTAATTTTGCTTTTGGAATAATAAAGTATTTTTGAACTGAACTGAATAAAAAAAAAGATTGACTCAGTTATGGTCAGTGTTTATCATTCAACGATTAGAAAAAGGTTGGGCAAAAACTGCAACTATGAGTTGCAGTTTTGAACATCATAGCCAAAATCACACATAGTGGTGGTAGTGGTGATCTCGGCTGCTTTGCTTCTTTAGGACCTGGATGTTGTGCCATAATTGATGGAACCATGAATTTTGCTCTCTCACCTAAAGGAGAATGTGTGACAGTTCGTTTGTAACCTTAAGTTGAAGTGCACTTGGTTTACACAGCAGGAAAATAATCCGATGACACCATCAGATCCTCCTCTGAACGGCTCAAAGGTTGCCGCAAAGGGTATCACAACCAGTCATTAAGTTTAGGGACCATTATGTTTTCACATAGGGCCAGGTTGCTTCTGATCCCTCCCCCCACCCGATAAACAAATCATCATTTGAAAACTGCATTTTGTATTCACTCAGATTCATCTAAATTTGTTTGATCACTTACATGAGACAATTAGGCAAAAACAGAGGAAATGTTAAGGGGAGCAACTATTTTTTGGTTATTGCACTCTGCAATACTAAATAAAGATCTGTACACTGACTGAGCTGCTGTTTCATTAGGAAGCAAATGCTCCAAAAGTTTACACATGACAATGTTGAGAAGAAAAAAACACTCCTGAAGAAAAGAGTCATGTTTTGACTAAATAAATATTACACAGTTTGCCACAGTACTGGAGTAAAAGCTGAATCAAAGCACCAACTCTTGATCACACTTGGACGTAGATGTGAATTTCAACAGCGTAACG
The DNA here is from genome assembly GCA_036173005.1 of Crenichthys baileyi. Classification (NCBI taxonomy): domain Eukaryota; kingdom Metazoa; phylum Chordata; class Actinopteri; order Cyprinodontiformes; family Goodeidae; genus Crenichthys; species Crenichthys baileyi. The sequence goes on from JAHHUM010002348.1 coordinate 196,981, forward strand.
ATCTCTAAATACAACAGAACTAGAGTAATTTAGGTGAGCTAGATTTTTGCTTTTGAAATGCCACTCCCCCAGCCAGGCCTAAACTCACTTGTACAGAGTGCCTTTTTTTTTTAAATATGTCAGGAAATAAAGACACTTAAACAGCATTTAGCTGACAAAATCGTTATCCCTATTATTATGTCTTTCTGACCAAAATTCAGCTCCCATTTTTCATTCCCTCTAAAATATTTTAGGTGCTTTATTTAATCTAATCCAAATGAGGTTTTACTTAAACTCCTGTGAGTTGAGACCTGAAAGGCTGTGGATGTTCTGTTTTAAGTATGTGGTGCGCCACCTTTCCTTTCCATTTTCTGTATAAATAACCATCAACTTCTGTAAAACAAACTAATCAAGGCAGACAGGACAAAAAGGTTGGTAAAATAGATATTTCATTCATTTTTATGATTTATTTAAGGTCTGAGTTGTTTTAAGACAATAGACGACAGACTTTGATCTTGCCCACTTTCAGAGCAGCCATTAGCATTAGCCTCCAAAGCCCAACTAATCTGTGTTTTGACTAAATAAAGATGCAAAGAGAGTTAGGTACTCCAGGTTAGACAATAACTTTTGACATTTTGATAAAACCCAATTTTTAACATCCTGAACAATCTTTTTAGGTGCTCTCTCCTACTCCTTGCAGGACTGACCTGGCCCTGGGCTGATCTGGTTGTCATAGAGGTGGATGTCTTCTCCGCAGGCGATTGGTAAGTCCTGCCCCTCCTCTTGGCACTCCCTGCCGTCCTCTTGCTCCGCCTCCCGCTGCTCTGGGAACACAACAGCACAGCACTATCTGGTTACCAAGCCAGGCTGCAAACTCACCTACATTTTTGTTTTTTTTCCACCAGAAAACAACTAAACAAGAAAAAAAAACTACCATATACCACATAACTATCAAATACTTTTGACACCATACCAAATTGATACCATTTGAAAATGTAGTTACAATATGTAGTTACAATATCAAAAAGGTAGAAACCTTTTTTTTTTATCTCACATTAGAATATAAGATCAGAAGTATAAGAAAAGATTTAACAAGAAATTAAAGTTAATAAAGTCTGATAACCGGACTGCCATAAGGCAGATGCATTTTCAAATTAAATTAAAAACTTAATCATCATTCACCTACATTCTTTGGGGGTTTGGGGGTTTTACATACAAATTTCAGCCTGCTACACTCAATGAGGAGGCTTGCAGCACAATTGCACTGAATAAAAAAATGGAGATTATTTAGGTGTAAGGAGAAAACCTTTGACACCTAACAACTACTAAAGTATTTGAAGTAAAGTTAAAATATTATTTAAGGTCATCTGTGTCTACCGAAGCCAGCTCAAGACATAATGTAAATAAACTAAGCAGCTGCTAATCCATCAAAACCAATAGGGGGTCTCAAGAGGACTAGGATCGTCAGTGACAAGTCAAGTGATAGAACAGCAAAAAACATGTAAAAAAAAACTATGATCTTTTATGTGTAAAATGATATATATCCTGATCAAAAGAATGAAAGGTACACTATATAAATCAGGGCATAATATCAAGTCAGTTAAACTTCTTAAATAGTGATCTGGTCAGTTCAGTAGTAGAGAGGGCTTTTAATCAGTGCCAACTGCTTTGTGTAAATGAAATTTACAACAGGTGCACTAAAGAGGCAACTATAAGACGACCCCAAAAACAGGAATGGTTTTGAAGGTGGAGGCCACAGACATTTTTTCCCTAATCATTTTTTAACAGCCTTTCAGTAGCTTTGTATTTGTTTAAAGTTAGTGTCACTACTGGTAGCATGAGCCGATACCTGGACCCTTCAGAGGTTGACAGGCAGTCCAACTCCACCAGGATGGCACATCAATTCGTGCCATTGCCTGAAGGTTTGCTGTGTCCCCCCATCACAGTCTCAAGAGCATGGAGGAGATTCCAGGAGACAGCCAGTTACTCTAGGAAAGCTGGACAGGGCCGTCAGAGGTCTTTAACCCATCAGCAGGACACCAGAGCCCTACGAAGTGACATCCAGCAGGCTACTGGCATGAATGTCTCTAACCAAACCATTAGAAACAGACTTCACCACGTCATCTAGTAGGCCCTGTTCTTACTGCCTGGTACCGTGGAGCTTGACTGGCATTTGCCAGAGAACACCGGACTTGGCAAATTCATCAGTAGTGGTGCCCTGTTCTTTTAAGATCTCTGGGACAAAGTGTTTAGGCGTGGATTTCAAGCATGATTATTTTTTTTTCAATTGAATCTGATGTGTTTTCAAAGTGTTATTTAAATTTTTTGAGCAGTGTATTCTCAATGCAGTGTGGTCATAAAGTCTAAGAAAAATATTTTGTTGTGGAACAAATTAACATTTTACAAGCAGCCTCACTGTTTTAGAGCCACCTAGTCTGCAAAAGTAAGGCCAAAGTTCAATATTAAGGAATGTTATGTTATTTGTATAATGTATAAATGTTTAAACATGGATGACTTAACAGGGATATTAGTTGATCTACAGTGAACCCAAATTCTGTTCAGGGCCCTGAACAGCCTTAGACTCCCTCTAGGGTCCATCCTAGGGTCTAATTTTTCCTGGGAAAATGAGAATGATGAATGTGATGTAAAACTGACAAATGCTTGAACAAAGGGCAGTTTGGGTCCTTTTTGTCAAATCAGACATAAGAAACACGGCATAATATAGAATATGCATATGTGCATTTAATCTAACAAACCTGGGGTTGTTCCAAAATCTGTCTCATAATTGTACAATTATGACATTCTGACTCACAGTGAATATCATTCTTTGTGACATTCACAGGGAAAGAACATCAAAAGACAGTCTGCCATGTCTGCTGCTCTAGGTTTGCCTGTCTGTGGTCTGGCAGCTGCTCAGCCAAGGCTCAGCTCTGCCTCAGACTAATAGCCAAGTGAGAGAGACTTGAAAACTCTACCAGTACATTCTATTCGCACACAAATTGTGGGAACCACAAACAACAGCAAGAACAATATACATCGTTGAGGCTAACACTAGCCGGCTGTTTTTGCAAACTTCTCCAAAGATCCTTGACGGAGCAAGATGCAAGTCTATGGAAGATGTTTTGTAGCCGTATGTGCTCAGATCCTTCTGAAATAAATGTCAGCAACACATGTTTTAGGTAAAATGTTGTTTATGCCAGCTTTTTGAAACCCAGTTAACCCCATGTGGAGCAAAGAAGAGAGTCTAGACCCTTGGTAGAAACTATAGAAAACTATTGGTCACTGTCAAAAAAAAAAGAAAGGAAACAGGTATGACACAGCAACAAAACTACTGTGAGTTAAGACTAACTTAAACCACTATTTTTTCCACAACCTTCACAAACAACCTCTGTGCTACTTTTTAAAAGTAAAAATAATGCTTAAAGATAACAAAAGGGTACAATTTTTGAATATTGCAAAACTATTTGTGTAAGGATTTGCATTATTTTTCTATAGAACTGTGGATTATTTTACATTTTAACCATAGGCGTTTTAAGGTTAAAGAATATGTTGGATTTGTAAAAAAAAATTTGGGGAAAAACTGAAATGGAATTTTGATAAAAACTGCCTAGGTTTAGGCAGTTTTACGCGGCTCTGTATCTGTCATTTTTATTTCAGTTGTTTCGATATTAAAGTGTCTTGCTGCACTTTAGGATTAGATTTGTTTCTTGGTTTGCTGTGTAACAGCTGTGTAACAGCTCATTTACTCTTTACTGCCAAAGGCTTAGGGTCGCAAATAAACAAAAAGAATTGAATTAATTAATATTTCTTTATAACATAATATTGTTCCAGCCCCTTGACCGGACCTAAGTTTGAGAATCCCAGTTTTAAACTCTCATCAAGGGACAAAAAATTCAAACTCTTCAGCACCATCAGGTTTAAAATAATGTTGAAATACAAAAACCTTGAGTGGCAGTGAATTTAAAAAATGACACATCAACCTATTTTTTTCTGAAGACACTCGTTGACAGGATGACGTGATAACTCTTAAACACACAGCATTTCACACTTCCTGCTTTGCCCTTGAGATTGCAAGCTGTGTCTCCAGGAAGAAACCAGATATAGCTGAAAATAATGGTTTAGATAGATTAGGATACCTTTATTGTCATTATACAAATGTACAAATAATTGAAAGAGGAAGGAGAAATTAAATTATAGTTTGAACTCATTACTCTTTGTTTTTGGTTCTTATATGTGAACATGTTGTTACTGACTTGTGTCCAAACTGTGGCAGCAATGACAGCTTAGCTTAAACAGTCAACACGTCTGCCATTCACCTCACTAAAAACAAAAATTAAAAAAGGAACCTAAACATGTAAAAAAAACACCAAAAAAAAAAAAACACAGTGCCATAAGGCATAGTTGTGAGGGAGCACTTGCAATGTAAGTCTGTGTATTTTTAAAGAATTTTCAGCTTAGTGTGTTTAGCATCTTGCTTTAATATTCATATCGCTTGGCCTTATACACATCTTGTCATGTTACAGCTACATACCTTATTATATTGTAATGGAATTATATTTGCATACCAACATTAAAGAAGTGGAAGGAGAATTTTGTATGATTATCCAAACTTTTAAGAAAAAACCCTAAAGTTTCGCTCTGCATTTAGAACCAGCCTAATTCGCTCTGAAACTTCTGAATAAAATCAAGCACAACTAAGTGCGGTCACAAATCACCTAATTAGTTAATTGAGCCAAACTGTGTGTGATTTGATGCCAGTATAATCTCTGCTCTGTTAAGACCTCTGGAGTCTGTTAGAGAACATTAGTGAACAAAAAGCAAAGAACAAAGAGCTTCATGAAGGCCAAAGTACACAGAAGTCAGGTCTGGAAGTAGCAGAAATAGATGTTGCAGTGCATTGTGGTAAATGTGGTGTAATTTGGTCGGTACCTGTAAGAGCACTGAATTCGGTACACATACCTACTGGTGGGCCATTATTAACCAACATCTGAAATTATCTTGCGGGCTGGATTTAACTATAACTCAATCTGGATGTGGCCCGTGGGCCTTGAGCTTGATATCAAAATAAATCCAATTGCAAATTTGTGTCAGCACTTGAAAATTTTCACAGATGCTCTTTGTCCAGTCTGACAGAAGATGGGCAAAAGATTCCACCTCCAGATGTGCAAAGCAGTAAGAGTCATACCCTAAGAGAAAGTTTTAGTTGCAGTTGTAAGTATGGTGAAAGGTAGTTATAGTAAGTATTTACTCAGAGGGGCTGAATACATGCATGCCACACTCTTCAGATCTTTGGTTGAAAAATTATGAAAGTTCTGTCTGATCTTTTTTCCACTGCACTGGCTTATATTGGCCTATCACATTAAATCTCTAAAAGTACATTACAACCACAAAGCTAAAAGTACCAAAATATGAACATGTTTAAGAAGTATGAATCCTGTTGCAAGGCATTTTACACATTATTTCCTTTAGTGAAGCTGTGTTTTACATAATAAATATGAATTAATGTCAATGCAAAACATATGCTTTTTAAAATCTATTCTCATTGATCCACTGGGAAGATATTTGTCATAAACTGTAACACAAAGATGCAGAAGAAAAGAGGACAGACATTAAAATAAAAACAGTTTACAAAAAAATGAGAGTAGTTTTAAGTAGTCAGATATAATAGTCTTTTAAAAAAGTCTAAGGTCTTGGATGTGCAATGTTCAGGTATTTGGGTCGGTAGAGAATATCAGAGGACTCACCCTGCAGCCTTTTTGTGTGTCATCCCTGTATCTCCTCCTGACACAGCAGACCCTTAAATCAAATCCTACTGCAACTACTGGGCTTCCAAATATTATCCAGTGATCGTCATGATGCAATGAGAACAATCTCATTTTGCTCTTTATCTGCTGACCGGATCTGTGAAAAGGCCCCAATTTCAGTTTATTTTGTCTGTCTTGTATCAGGATGACCTCTCAGCACTTGACATTAGTTCAACCTAGCTGTTTTGTTGCCTTGCCTGCATCCCTCCAAGCCTCAGACCTACCGACTGGGCTCTGACTTTCAAATCACCTTGTGTGAAAGCAGCTACAGGTCGACAGCAAGAACAGTGGGTTCATTTTAAATTATAATAGCATCAATTCAAAAATTTTACAATTATTTATTTCTTTAAAATATAGTGTTTACCTCTATACAATGTTGTGTAAGCATTTTTTTAATATGCAGGGTATCATAGTGAGAGAGAGGTTTAACAATGTCTCCTTTTTGTGTGGTCTAAACAGAACATTTATGTGTGAATACTGAATATGGACAGCTGCATGTGAAGCTAACCTCCCTAACTGAAATGAGGTAATACAAAGCATGTAATATGCAGAAGGAACAAGAGCTCAGGGGTTAGTTTGGTTTGATAAAAAACCCTGAATGACTAATGCGCATGGATCAAACGATATATAGTGTTTCACTGCTGCCTTTCAGGTGAGCCTGGAGCTGTGACATTCTGACACAGTACTAACTCCCACTTTGAAGCATGTTTGCATCCTTAAAAAGTTTTTAACTTCTGTGATTTGCATTATGAGAAGATAACTAATACAGAACTGCCTCCATATGCTAGGGACCAACAGGTCACATATGGTTCGTGGTATATTTAGGCTATTATGTGTCTGATAAAACCTAGATATTTATACAAGACCTAGCTATGTCTTAGTGATATGATAATCTTTCAACACTTTAACAAGACGTGTACTATGAAGAGAAAATGGCTCAGAAGTTTACAAGCACTGTATTTTCTGGCTTTTTTGATGAGCTTAAAGAGTTTTCTTTTTCCAGGGTTGAACTAATGAAAGAATTTGGATGAATTTTTAAACAAGAATTATGTTTACATAATGTAATTTCTTGTGCATCTTTTCAAAACCACACAGGGTCTTTCATTTTAATGATACACTACCAGTCAAACGTTTGGACACACCTTCTCATCGATTGGTTTCTTTATTTTTATTTCTACCTCTGGCATCTCCTACAATAATGCAAAAATCTCTGGTGATTACCTCATAAGGCTCATTGAGAGAATGCCAAGACTGTGCAAAGTAGTAATTACATGCTTACAAAGGGGGGTGAGGGTGGAAGGGGGGTATATAAAAGATGTTTTGAGCTATTTCACATTTTTTTGTTTGCTACATAATTCTCTATAATTTGATAGTTTTGATGTCTTCGCTATGTATCTACAATGTAGAAACTAATAAAAATAAGGAAAAGCCATTTAATGACAAAGGTGTGTCCAAAACCTATTTATTAAATGTATAAAAAAAAACACACAACCCCCATAGAACCTATATGTTTTAAGTATACACCAAATTATGTCTGTATATTTAAGTTGCTCTAGTTGGTAGAGTTAATTTTTATTTAATTTCCAAGCACAGATTGGGCTTTTAACCATATTCCATTAATTTGCCAAATGGTTTTGTCATGCCACTGAGAACAGGCTTGTGTGGTGTCTTTGTCCAGTGCAGTCAAAAGACACACTCCACTCTGAAGGGGGTACTGGCGGGCGCTATTCACCATCCACACACTCATCTCCCTTCCATCCTCTGTTTCAAACAAGAACAACACCCGGTCTTATCTCTGTTAGACTCTGGTTCAGAGCAAAACCTTATTAATCCAGATCTTATCCAAAAACTACAGTTACCGGTCCAGAATCTTTCCTTGCCCATTCTTGTATCTGCTCTGGATGGGAGCTCTTTAGAGACCATCAATGAACAAAAACTACCACTCCATTTAATAACATCTGTTAATCACCACAAATGTCTTTCCTTTTTTATTTTCACAAGTAAGGAGGCTCACATCATTCTGGGCCTTCCCTGGCTAAAAACTCATAATCCTCATTTAAACTGGGCTGAATCCTGAGTCGAGTCTTGGAGCCCATCGTCCCATAACTCTTGCCTCAGCTATACCCCACAGCAACAAACACTCTGACGTTTTGGAACATCCCCCAGATCTCACAAATGTTCCTTCAGATTATCATAACCTACAGAGGGTTTTCAGTAAAGACGTGGCTCTGTCTCTTCCTCGTCGCGCATATGACTGCAGCATTAACCTCCTCCCCAGTGCTCCTTCACCTTCTGGTCATCTTTATTACATTTACAACTCCGAGCATGAATCCATGAAACAATCCATCAACGACTCACTCAAAACATGTTTTTGTGTTTGTATATCTGGATGATTTACTTATCTATTCAAAGGACTTCCAGACGCACAGACATCAGGTCAGGATGGTTCTCCAACGTCTCCTGGAGAACCGACTATGTCAAGGCTGAGAAATGCGAATTTCACATCAAATCAATAACGTTCTTGTATTTGTTTTTGAGCGTGGACAAGGCAGATCCAAGCAAGGTCAAAGCGTTCCTGGATTGGCCCCCACCTATTACTAGGAAGCAACTTCAATGCTTTCTCGGATTCGCCAACTTTACCGGAGATTCATCAGGAACTACAGCATCACCACGTCACCATTAACCACCCTCACTTCTACCAAGAAGACATTTTCCTGGACTCGTGAGGCTGAAGAAGCCTTCAAGACCCTTAAAGAAAAGCTTGCTTCTGCAACTATCTTGATCTATCCTGATTCAAAGACCCAATTTGTTCTGGAGGTGGACGCATCAAACACAGGAGTTAGAGCTGTACTATTCCAGAAGGCGCCTCGGACGGCAAGCTTCACCTATGTGCATTCTTCTCAAAATGTTTCTGCTCTCCAGAACGAAACTACAATGTTGGGGACCGAGAACTACTTGCCATTAAGATGGCAATGAAGGAATGGCGTCACTGGCTGGAGGGCACCACCATCCCAATGATCATCAGTTAGCCAAGCCCTTAAACTCACGTCAGTCTCGTTAGTCTATGTTCTTTTCCGGTTTAACTTTTCCATTACTTGCCATCCAGGGTCAAAGAACAACAAGCCTTATGTGCGCTCTCATCAGTTCTTTCCAGAAGAAGCATCTCCTTGGACCTGGAGGATGGGAGCCATTGGGCTCAACAGCAAACCTGACCTAGGAGGGGGATCACCTGGTCCACCTGGTCGTATGTATGTACCATCCACCATCCGTTCACAGGTAATACAATAGGCTCACTCATCCAAATTTTCTGGCCTTCCCGGTTCCAGTCGCACCATAGCCTTGGTCCAATGCTATCTCTGGTGGCCGTCACTCAATGAAGATATTGTGGTGTTTGCGGCAGCCTGTTCCACGTGTGCCCGCAACAAGAATCTTCATAAACCACCCGCTGGTCTACTACAACCACTATCCATTCCTAGCCGACCCTGGTCTCACATAGCCCTGGACTTTGTCACTGGTTTACCCCATCTAATAATAAATCATTCTGTCTGTCATCGATAAGGTTTTCCTAATGCCACCTTGTAGCCCTGTCTGTACTCCCCTCTGCCGCTCTCACTGCTAAACTATAACTAAATCATGTTTTTTAGGATTCATGTACTCCTCAGTGAGATTGTGTCAGCCCAAGGTTCCCAGGTCATCTCTCAGGGTTGGAAAAAGTTCAGTTCTTGGTGCCCAATCTAAACTCTCTTCCGGTTTCCATCCCCAGACTAACGGTCAGTGTGATAGACTCAACCAAGAAATTGAAACCACCCGCAGATGTCTCTGTCCCCTACAACCCCATGTCCTTGAGTCACCTCCTCATTTGGGCACAATACACCCATAACACCAATGACCAGCTTCATCCGGTCTGTAACCTTTTGAGTCATCTCTGGGGTACCAACCATCACTTCCTGAAATCGTCCTTCCATTGGTCAGGGCTCATATACTCCATTGTCATCACAAATCAATAAGAGAAACGCTGACCAGAAAAGATCCACGGCACCCACATATTCTCCTGGACAAGAAGTGTGGTTGTCATGCCGTAATTTTCCACTCAAGGCATATTCGAAGAAGCTCGCACCCAGGTTCATCTGCCCTTTCAAAATAGGATCCATAATCAGTCCCACATCTGTATGCCTCAAGCTTCTGGCTTATCACCGTGTCCACCCCGCTTTCCATGTTTTTTAGATCAAGACTGTCCTCACCAGCTCTATGTGCCCTTCACCCGCTCAGGAAATGGGCCACTCCGTTTTTGATATCCAGCGCTTTGTTGTCTCCCGGTTAAGAGGTCATGGGATAGAGTTCCTGGTTGATTGGGCAGGTTACGGTCCGGAGGATCGTTCATGGGTGCCACAGTGCTTCATTTTGGACCCGAGTATGAGGCATCCATTCAATCCACCTCCAGACGGCCGCCATAATAATTTTCCACCATAATTTACAAAAAACATTCTTTAACAATCCTACAATGTGATTTCCTGGATTTCTTTTCTCATTTTGTCTCTCATAGTTGAAGTGTACCTATGATGAAAAATATAGACCTCTCTCATCTTTCTAAGTAGGAGAACTTGCACAATCAGTAGCTGACTAAATACTATTTGGCCGCACTCTATAATGTTTTGCCCTTTTGTGGATTTCAGAATTCAAACCTGCAGGCATTTCCTGTTTTTAAAATCAAAAAGTCCAGCATGAAAAACAACAGTTTATATTGAAATGCCAAAAGAAATAGGGCTTTCATGCTAATGAGTACATGTAAACCTCTGACCAGCACTGTGCAACAGAACTTTTACAGTGCAAGGCAGTACATACAGTTGCCCTACAGTAAAAATCTATAACATACTGACATGAGTCACACTTTGGTCGTAACACACCTTAGCTGAGCACTTAGCACTTAGCCACTTAGCCTCCAGACCAGCCTCTACTAATGAACCCCCACTACAACAATGGTGGTTAATGCTTACATACCAACAATAATGTAATTGCATTCATATTTTGATAGAAGGTTGCCTAATAAAGACAGACATGCTCATCTGCAGCTCAATCTGCTGAGTGAATTGGTGTATTACAGGAAGGGAATAATTGGCTGAGGGAGACAGGGAGATCCAATGCAAGTCTATTCTATCTTGACTGCTATGGCTGCACATGCTAATTGGAAGTCTCTCCTTGGCTTGAAGGTAATGAAACTGCTGTTATATCAGACATAGTAAAGTTCATTATTTATATTCAAATTCAGCATAGTGTGGGAGCTTGCAGCAGTTTCTGTGTCTGTGCTGCTGTTTTAATGCATATGCACATCTTCTTTAAACTTGAAAATGCCCATCTATGGTCAAAAAAAGGCTTTTAAACAAACATTTTGACAATACAAAGTACTGTAATGAATTAGAAATGGGGATTCTTTTCAAATTGTAGCTCAGACTAACAGATCCCTGTTTTCCCCAGTTCTAATACATTGTGGACAATTTTGCATAAAGGTGGTGCATTTATGTTTTTGGTAAATCAGACTCACCCATTTCTTGAAAGAAGTATCCATTCTTGGACATCCCAGATGGAGGCGCCTCTGCAAGCGCAGCACAGAAAAAGAAAGTAATTATGGAGGAAAATCTGAGCAACAATAAAAGGCCCAATATGTAACAGCAGCTGTTGTAGTTATGTATCAATCGTTGGTATGACAAATGGTTATGAATACAAATTGGCACAATTATTATGCCTTATTAAGGTATTTAAGGTTTTACTTAACAAAATCCAACAAATCTGTTTGCAAACTGAAGCATAATAGAAATATTTCTTACTCCTCCGAAGCTTTATTTTAATTCTAGAACTTCTAAACAGACAACTTCTATGGTGCCTGGCTATGAAAAGATATCTACCTTGTTTTTCCTTATTTTCAAAGATTTGCAAGTCTTGAAAAAGTATTTACCCTCTTGCAGATTTCCATAGTTTTAGCTTGTTTGTCACACTGAAATATTTTAGATCATCAATCAAAGATAACCTGAGTAAATCACACAAACAAACATTTGATAAAAAATGTCATAAAGTGTTTGCAATACCTGGCAATGAGTCCACATCAATGTGGAGGAATTTTGGCTTGCTTTTCTTGGTGAGATTTTTTTAAATTCAGCCTCCAGTGTGGCTGAATTAAAAATGACTGGCATTTTCTATTATCTCAATCAGAGTTAAGCCAGGTCTTTGTTTTATTTTAGCCATTTAGAGATGGACTTGCTGGTGTTCTTTTGAACATGTTCTGTTTATTATTCCTAGTTCTTTTGGCCGTAATGTACCAAATTAATGACTAAAAATTCTTCTTTAGGATTTTCTGCTGGGGAGCAAAAAATCCATTAATTATGTCAAGTCATCTAAATTCCAAAGCAGTAAACCATGACGCTATCACCACCATGTTTGTTTGCCAGTATAATATATGAAATGCTGTGTTAGTTCAATTCCAGATGTACAACCCCATTTCCAATGAGGTTGGGATGTTATGTAAAACATAAATATAAACAGAATACAATGATTTGCAAATCCTGTTCAACCTACACTCACCAGCCACTTTATTAGGTACACCTTGCTAGTACCGGGTTGGACCCCCTTTTGCCTTCAGAACTGCCCTAAACCTTCGTGGCATAGATTCAATAAGGTACTGGAAACATTCCTCAGAGAGTTTGGTCCACATTGACATGATAGCATCACACAGATGCTGCAGATTTGTCGGCTGCACATCCATGATGCGAATCTCCCGTTCCACCACATCCCAAAGGTGCTCTATTGGATTGAGATCTGGTGACTGTGGAGGCCATTTGAGTACAGTGAACTCATTGCCATGTTCAAGAAACCAGTCTGAGATGATTCATGCATTATGACATGGCGCTTTATCTTGCTGGAAGTAACCATTAGAAGATGAGTACACTGTAGTCATAAAGGGATGGACATGGTCAGCAACAATACTCAGGTAAGCTGTGGCGTTGACACGATGTTCAGTTGGTACTAAGGGGCCCAAAGTGTGCCAAGAAAATATCCCCCACACCAATACACCAACCCACCACCAGCCTGAACCATTGATACAGGAGTGGCACCCGGTGTGGTCTTCTGCTGCTGTAGTCCATCCTCCTCAAGGTTCGACGTGTTGTGCGTTCAGAGATGCTCTTCTGTATGCCTTGGTTGTAACGAGTGGTTATTTGAGTTACTGATGCCTTTCTATCAGCTTGAACCAGTCTGGCCATTCTCCTCTGACGTCTGGCATCAACAAGGCATTTGCGCCCACAGAACTGCCGCTCACTAGAAATTTTCTCTTTTTCGGACCATTCTCTGTAAACCCTAGAGATGGTAGTGCGTGAAAATCCCAGAAGATCAGCAGTTTCTGAAATACTCAGACCAGCCCGTCTGGCACCAACAACCATACCACATTCAAAGTCATTTAAATCACCTTTCTTTCCCATTCTGATGCTCGGTTTGAACTGCAGCAGATCGTCTTGACCATGTCTACATGCCTAAATGCATTGAGTTGCTGCCATGTGATTGGCTGATTATAAATTTGTGTTAACGAGCAGTTGGACAGGTGTACCTAATAAAGTGGCCGGTGAGTGTATATGCAATTTAATACACTACAAAGACAAGATAGTTAATGTTCAAACTGATTAACTTTTTGGAAAAAAATTACTCATTTTAAATTTGATGTTTGCAACACATTCAAAAAAGCTGGAAAGGGGCAGGTTTACCACTGTGTTACATCACCTTCGCTTTTAACAACACTCAATAAATGTTTAGGAACTGAGGACACTAATTGTTGAAGCTTTGTAGGTGGAATTCTTTCCCATTCTTGCTGGATGTACAACTTCAGTTGCTCAACAGTCTGGGGTCTCCGTTGTCATATTTTGCTCTTCATAATGCTCTACACATTTTCAGTATGTTGCTCCAAAACCTGTATGTACCTTTCAGCATTAATGGTGCCTTCAGAGATGTACAAGTTACCCATGATGCCATGGGCAATAACACACCCCCATTGAATCACAGATGCTGGCTTTTGAAATTTGAGCCGACAACAATCCAGATAGTCCTTTTCCTTTATGGCCCAGGGGACATGATGTCCATGATTTCCAAAAAACCATTTGGGATGTGGCTCGTCAGACCACAGCACACTTTTCCACTCTGGGTCAGTCAATCTCAGATGAGCTCCGGCCCAGAGAAGCTGGCGGTGTTTCTAGGTGTTGCTGATATATGGCTTTGTCTTTGCATGGAAGAATTTTAACTTGCGCTTATAGATGTAGCGACGGATTGTGTTAACTGACCATGGTTTTCTGAAGTGTTCCTGAGCCCATGTGGTAATATCTCTTACAGAATGATGTCAGTTTTGAATGCAGTGCCTCCTGAAGGATCGAAGGAAATTCAATGTTCAAATTCATGCTAACATGCAGAGATTTCTCCAGATTCTCTAAATCTTTTGATATTATAGACTGTAAATGATGAAATCCCTATATTCCTTGCAATTGTACGTTGAGAAACCAATCTTTCACCAGTCTTGCTGTGTGTATTGGTGCATTGTCATCCTGATACACGGCACCGCCTTCAGGATACAATGTTTGAACCATTGGATGCACATGGTCCTCAAAAATGGTTCGGTAGTCCTTGGCAGTGAAGCGCCCATCTAGCACAAGTATTGGGCCAAGGGAATGCCATGATATGGCAGCTCAAACCATCACTGATCCACCCCCATGCTTCACTCTGGGAATGCAACAGTCTGGGTGGTACGCTTCTTTGGGGCTTTTCCACACCATAACTCTCCCGGATGTGGGGAAAACAGAAAAGGTGGACTCATCAGAGAACTAAACATGTTTCACATTGTCCACAGCCCAAGATTTGCGCTCCTTGCACCATTGAAACCGACGTTTGGCATTGGCATGAGTGACCAAAGGTTTGGCTATAGCAGCCTGGCCGTGTATATTGACCCTGTGGAGCTCCCGATGGACAGTTCTGGTGGAAACAGGAGAGTTGAGGCGCACATTTAATTCTGCCATGATTTGGGCAGCCGTGGTTTTATGTTTTTTGGATACAATCCGGGTTAGCACCCGAACATCCCTTTCAGACAGCTTCCTCTTGCGTCCACAGTTAATCCTGTTGGATGTGGTTCGTCCTTCTTGGTGGTATGCTGACATTACCCTGGATACCGTGGCTCTTGATACATCACAAAGACTTGCTGTCTTGGTCACAGATGCGCCAGCAAGACGTGCACCAACAATTTGTCCTCTTTTGAAATCTGGTATGTCACCCATAATGTTGTGTGCATTTCAATGTTTTGAGCAAAACTGTGCTCTTACCCTCCTAATAGAACCTTCACACTCTGCTCTTACTGGTACAATGTGCAATTAATGAAGGCTGGCTACCAGGCTGGTCCAATTTAGCCATGAAACCTCCCACACTAAAATGACAGGTGTTTCTGTTTCATTGTCCAACCCCTGTAGGTTGAACAGGATTAGCAAAATATTCTATTTTTATGCAAGTTTTGCAAAATGTTCCAACTCATTGGAATTAGGGTTGTAATGGGTGCAATTACTTATTACAACCCCATCATTATCCTCAGGAATGAGCGCAATGATTTGTGCACCACACAGCGAGCTGCAAAATTTGTAATTTCTAATAAATAAATAAGATCCCCAAGACCTATTTTCCAAAGGTCTTGGGGATAAAAATGTTTCATTCGGCAAATGGGAGACAGGCTTTTGTGTTCTTTTTGTTCAGTAGTTTTTGTCTTTGAACTCTCTTATTATGGAGGACCAATCCGGCCACAATTTAGAATATAAGAGCTCTGAAGCTACATACAGCCAGCCAAGCACACAGCCCCGCTCTAATCACCTGCGCTGCGACAGCAGCTTCTCGGTGTCCAACCTCTGACTATGTCCGACCTCAACTTTGTCTGACCTCTTAACAGAGGCTGCTAATAGACTGGAGGAATTAGAATGCTGTTAAGAGGTCGGACACCGAATGTCTGTCTTCCGAGTTTGCCATTGCTAAATGCTTTTTGGTGGGGAAAAGCCATGAAGATTTGTGCTATGGAGGCTAATGCTAACCAATAGGCAGAAGTCGACGCCTGAAGTCACAGCCATCCTCATTTGCATAATGAGGCAGAAATGCATACGGAAATGTAAAAACCACAGCTATAAATAAATTGCATTTAAAAAAAAATTACTAAGGAAAAATAAAACAGACAGAAAATATAAAAACATACACATAAATAAATACATTTAAAAATAAGTCCTTAATAAAGTTGAAGATTGTAATGGATAAATAAGGTAATTATTACAAATGTGAATAAATAAAGAAGCTAATTAAATTAGATATATACATGAATGTCTCATTGAATAATTTAATTACTGTTATTACCACTGTTAATTACATTTATTTATTTTCTGCATATTTTGCTTAAATAATCGTATGTTTATTTATTTATTGGGCATTTATTTATTTCTGTATATATTCTTAATTATGGCAGGATTGGTCCTCCATACTTATGAATGCAATTTTTGCCAAATCTCATTTTTATTTTTCAATCATGATCACTGACCCTAACTGAGACAAGTGTAGCCTGCAGTGCTTTAGATGTTGTTGTGGGTTCTTTTCTGAACTCCCAGATGAGTTTTTTCAGTGCTTAAATTAGTAATGGAGTTTTTGTAATTTTTAGTGTCAGGTGTCAGGTCATTAATCACGTCTGGATGTGGTTACTAAATGTGAATGTAGCAGTCCAAGAAATTTGGATAATCTCTGCTAATTCATGATTTGACAAGAAAGCAGTTACAGGTTGGTTTGGGTAACTTTTTTTCAATAAACAAATGAAATCAAAGAACTGATTTTCATTTATTATGTATATCTGAATGAACATTTTTTTAATAATCTGAAAGTACGTGACAAGTGTGACAGAAAAGAAAAAAAGGAAAATATCTGTAAAGGAGAAAATACTTTTTCAGTGTCACGGCTGCTTCATTAGCTGCTATATATTGCCATGGAAACCATATTTTTTTTCATGGAAACAGTCATGTCAGTGCACAGCTCCATTAGTACAGCGTGTCATAGTACAGCACACTCATGGACATTTAAAGCTCAACTTTGAACTTGTATTGGAGGTTCATGGTCTTGTCAAAAAACAAGCTGATGCAAAACTGAAATAAAAGGAGTCTTATTATAAAAAGATAAATACATGTAAAATAAAAATAAGCAGCAAAATGTGTCTAAACTAGATTTTTTAAAATGAGGAACTGAATGAAATATAACATTACTGATTTGCCCTGTCCACGATTTAATCAAATTAAAGGTGCTTGGAAGCAATTGCTAGACCCAGTGTGTTATGAACAGCTATGAGTAATCTCCTTCTTTTGTATTTTAAGGTCACACTTTTACGTTACTTTAGCTTTTTTCTCCTCTGTCACCATTTATGTCCTTGTCTGACTAAACACTCATCTATGCTAGAATTTTATAAAAAAAAAAAAAACAGATGGCAGGTGCTTGAAATTTAACATTAGGATGCATGAACTAGAAGTGTAAATAAAAACTGTTGCTGCTAAAGCCTACTGAAACACAGTGTCATATTCTAAACATGTTTGACTGTTTAAAAAAACTGTACGGCAGTTCAAATTTGATCAAAAGGACATTTTTTAAACTTTTGTTAAATGCTGAAGGGGATTTTCCTTAATAAAAAACAACGGGAGTCATAAACACAAATATAAATATTACTAACATTAAAAGTAAGACAGTAAGAATCTTATACAGGTAAGAACAAAATTTTTTAAACCTTTATTAAAGTTTTTTGTGTTTTTTGCATTTTTTAATACACATTTAACATTAGATATCTTAATGGCAACCAATTTTTGGCACCCCTGCTAAAGATGTCTAAAAACCTTCAGATAAATTCATCTTTTATTCCAGCAACAAAATCACAGAAAAAAAATCTAATTTGAAACCTTTAATTTGACTACATTTATTCAGTGGAGAAAAATCCTGTGTAGGGTTGCTTGATTTTCACAAAACAATGACCTCACTGTATTTTGTACCATTTTGCGGATCAAGATAATTTGATGATATTTTGTTATGACTCCCAAATCAGAAAGAAATGCTTGATTTTATTTTATTTTTTTTTTAAATATTTCCTTGAATTTTTAACAAATGATCTTAAATAATGACCTACTTTCTTTGGTCGCCAATTGGAATTAACTAAATTGCAATCTGGAACAAAAAATAAAAAGCTATTTTTGAGGGCACAGTTCAGCTAGTAGCATTCCCACTAAACAAAAGACTGGAGCACAAAAGGCAGCTAAGAGCAGACACATAGTAGACTGATCATAGATTTCGGTTTTTAGTGGCACCATCTTTTACAGTAACCATTTTTCAACATAGCTGGCATACTGGGCTGATTTGACTGACAAATAAAGCAAAACGAGCTCATTGTGAAAGACAATCCATATCTTTCAGGCCCCTCAAGCTAAAAAAAGAAAGAAAATGAAGACATCTTTGTCAAGGTGCGTGGTGTTGGAGCTGTACCAAGGTGCAGACAAGCTCTCAAAAGCTGGAAAACATGAACACAAATGAAAACCATACACCTCAGGATCTTAAAAGTCTTCCACCAGTTGTTTAGCTAACAAGCTAACTGACAACAAAACTACTAGCTTGTCAGACTGTCTTTCTTTGGACATAGCTCAAAAATGGCCTAATGGTAACTGACTGAATAGTATGATTTAGAGTGAGCATGCAGAAAGCGGCATCTCCTGCTATTTTCTTTTTTAGTGATTTTTGTGAGGGAAATAATAATACCAGCTGCCTCATCATCATTAATAGAGATGGAGAAAAAAATCTATTTTACGATGCATCAAGATGCAGAAATGGACGATTGTGACCTGAAAAACAAACTAGAAAATTTGATTATCTTAATGTTCATATATGATCGAATTTTGAGGAAGAGAGAAGAGGGACCTCTGAAGCTCATAAGTGCTGCCAGACAATTTATGGCGAATATCAGGTGCAAAGAGAAAATCACTTGGAAAAAAATCATGCCACATGCAAGATGAGCAAAAATTAAAAAGAAATCTTCTGAAACACAAGGAAAAAGGAGGAGGCATTCCCATTTCTATGTAAATAAGGTATTCATCCTTAATTTTAAACTAAACCCATACCTCCCTTGCTTGCTGTGTGTTACAGCAAGATAAACTTGGGACCGTGTCTTTTTTTGACAGGAAGTCATGAAACTCAGAAACTGTGATTAATTGAAAAAGTGAAATGCTTAAGTTATATTCGTTTTAAAGGGATTATTAGGAATACCAAAAACTGTGCCACCTGTGGTTTTAATAAAACCTTTACTATGCAACATGGAAATAGTTTCATCCCCAAAACAAATGTGCTAAAGTTAAAGTCTCTAAAAAAAAATGTATACGATTATGTTGGTGGAATAAATAATGCATTCATCTTAACGTTTTTTTATACATTTTCCCCTAGGGTGCCAACAAATTTGTGTGCAAGTTACACTTATTGATATTTCATTTTATTAAAAAGGAAAGGTTTGTGGATATCGCTTTAAGAGCAAGTGCAATTGCTAAAGGTGAACTTTGTGTTGCATAGCAATGTTTTTATCCACATTGTCACAAAATATTGCAGGAGAAAACTGCTCCACCAACATACCGCAGCAGTGATCCCCTAACCTATCTCCAAATTTGAAACAGGAAACATCAGTTGATAAACTGTATAAATGTTTTTTTTTCCCCACAAAGACAATGTAACACAGATGAAGTTTTAACTTTGATAATAAATAATGTCAGGAGAATTCTGAATAGGATTACGCAGAATGTGAATATGGTTTGACTAGGGGTCAAAAAACAAATTCCTTTAAGAAAAACATTAAACGAAAAGGACTTCCTTCACTAGATGTTAAAACACAAAAGGAAAATGTGTACAATACACACACACATTCTATTCATCAGTAAAGGTCTTGACTCTATGAAAATAGTCGATGATAATCCGTAGTGAACTTTGCTTCCAGACAAGCAATCATTTGCAATGGTAGCGTGTTTTCAAAATGGTGTATATCTCAGTTTGGAATTAAACCTATAATCTGGCAGAGCCCTTAATTATGAATGCAGTGAAGTAATTTAGAGTGTTTGTCACTGCGGATGTGGGCAGCATTTGGATTGCACAGAATGCCAAGGCAGATATGAAGCAGGGATACTTTGAAGGTTATTGAGACATTGTGAGCTCATGGTGAAGAAATAAAGTGATGGGAGGGGTCAGAGGACTTACAGACTTCACTGTCTTCTCTTAAACATTATCGCAATGTGTCTACTCACACCTTCCAAGACCAAGGATCAACAGAATGTCTTGTAGTTACTTCACTCTTTTGACCTAAGAGATCTCAGCCTCCTGGGCAAAATCACATCTATTGCTGTCAGGATCTGTCATTTTGGGTTTTGTGTTTGTTTACATTTTCAGTTAGGTGTTTCTGTTCCTTTTGGTTTAATAGTTATGTTTATTTATTCCTTATGTTATCCTGGTGTTTTAGTTTTGTCTACACTTCTGCCCCTTAGTTGTAGTAGTTCCTTCTTTGGTTATTGTTTACTCATTTGTTTATTACTTAGAATTGTTTCTCCCTCGGGTTTGTTATTATTAGTACAGTTCTCTTTGTCTATTCCTTATGGTTATTTCCCTTCTTTGGTCCTTCTAGAGTTACTATTTATGTTAGCTTATGTTCTGTTTAGTTTCTCGTTCCCTGCTTTGCCCAGTGTTTCCCTTCAGATCTGTTTCCCTGAGTTTGTTGTTTAGTTTAGTTTCTGCTCATGTTTCCGTATCTCAGTTTCCCCGAAGCCATAGTAACCTATTTCACTCAGTTCCCTACACCTGGTCATCACACCTGTCAGTACTCACCCTGATTACCTCCCTCTCCTTCTCATTGTCTCACTATTCACTTCCCTCTGTATAAAAGCTCACCGGTTTCACTTGTTTCACCGCGTCCTGCTATGTTGCTGCTCTGCTCCTGGTATGTTACTGGTATGTTCCTGAATCCCTGCCTGTATAGTTCCTGTTCTGTTCCTCTACTTGTAAATCCTATGCATCTTTGTTATTTGGACCTGAACTTCTGGCCTGTGAACACCTGCTCAATCTACTCTGCACAACAAGCCTTCAAAATAAAATAATATCTTAACCTATAATCCCGAGCATCTCCCTGCATTCTGGTCTGACTCCTCGAACACAACCCCTGACAATTGCAGTTTGATTGAATGATTTGTATCAAAAACCCCAAAACATGCAGCAAGATACGCTGACTACAGGGTTTTGACAATGAAACTGAAACACATGTCATTGTAGTGTGGGAGGTTTCATGGCTAAATTGGACCAGCCTGGTAGCCAGCCTTCATTGATTGCACATTGCACCAGTAAGAGCAGAGTGTGAAGGTTCAATTAGCAGGGTAAGAGCACAGTTTTGCTCAAAATATTGAAATGCACACAACATTATGGGTGACATACCAGAGTTCAAAAGAGGACAAATTGTTGGTGCACGTCTTGCTGGCGCATCTGTGACCAAGACAGCAAGTATTTGTGATGTATCAAGAGCCACAGTATCCAGGGTAATGTCAGCATACCACCAAGAAGGACGAACCACATCCAACAGGATTAACTGTGGACGCAAGAGGAAGCTGTCTGAAAGGGATGTTCGGGTGCTAACCCGGATTGTATCCAAAAAACATAAAACCACGGCTGCCCAAATCACGGCAGAATTAAATGTGCACCTCAACTCTCCTGTTTCCACCAGAACTGTCCGTCGGGAGCTCCACAGGGTAAATATACACGGCCGGGCTGCTATAGCCAAACCTTTGGTCACTCATGCCAATGCCAAACGTTGGTTTCAATGGTGCAAGGAGCGCAAATCTTGGGCTGTGGACAATGTGAAACATGTATTGTTCTCTGATGAGTCCACCTTTACTGTTTTCCCCACATCCGTGAGAGTTACAGTGTGGAGAAGCCCCAAAGAAGCGTACCACCCAGACTGTTGCATGCCCAGAGTGAAGCATGGGGGTGGATCAGTGATGGTTTGGGCTGCCATATCATGGCATTCCCTTGGCCCAATACTTGTGCTTGATGGGCGCGTCACTGCCAAGGACTACCGAACCATTCTTGAGGACCATGTGCATGCAATGGTTCAAACATTGTATCCTGAAGGTGGTGCCGTGTATCAGGATGACAATGCACCAATACACACAGCAAGACTGGTAAAAGATTGGTTTGATGAACATGAAAGTGAAGTTGAACATCTCCCATGGCCAGCACAGTCACCAGATCTAAATATTATTGAGCCACTTTGGGGTGTTTTGGAGAAGCGAGTCAGGAAACGTTTTCCTCCACCAGTATAACGTAGTGACCTGGCCACTATCCTGCAAGAAGAATGGCTTAAAATCCCTCTGACCACTGTGCAGGATTGTATATGTCATTCCCAAGACGAATTGACACTGTATTGGCCCCAAAAGGAGGCCCTACACCATACTAATAAATTATTGTGGTCTAAAACCAGGTGTTTCAGTTTCATTGTCCAACCCCTGTGTGTGTGTGTGTGTGTGTGTGTGTGTGTGTGTGTGTGTGTGTGTGTTCCTGTCTTGGCATCACAGTGAGAACCATTTTCCCGATTTCACCATCAAATCGAGGACCATTTGTACCAAAGTAAGGACATTTTGCTGGTCCTCACGACCTATTTTGCTAATGGTTAGGTTTAGGACTAAGGTGTGAATTGAGTTTAGGTTAAGGTTAGGGTTAGGCATGCACTGGTAATGGTTAGGTTTAGAGTTATTGTCAGGGTTAGGGCATAGAAAGGGTTAAAAATCACTGAAAATCAATGGAAGTCAATGGGAGTCAACACATGGTCCTCACTACATACAGCAAAACAAAAGTGTGTTTGTGTGTGTGTGTGTGTGTGTATATATATATATATATATATATATGTATGTGTGTGTGTATATATGTATATATATATATATATATATATATATATATATATATATATATATGTATGTGTCAGTCAGTCATCAGTCAGTCAGTCATTTTCTACCGCTTATTCCATAGTGGGTCACGGGGAAGCTGGTGCCTATCTCCAGCAGTCTATGGGTGAGAGGCGGGGTACACCCTGGACAGGTCGCCAGTCCATCGCAGGACCTTCTTGCTGCAAAGCAACAGTGCTACCAACTGCGCAACCGTGCAGCATATATATATATATATATATATATATATATATTATATATATATATATATATATATATATATATATATATATATATATATATGCTGTGCCTTGCAAAAGTACTCGGCCCCCTTGAACGGGTCAACCTCTTGCCACGTTTCAGGCTTCAAACATAAAGATATAAAATTCTAATTTTTTGTGAAGAATCAACAACAAGTGGGACACAATCGTGAAGTGGAATGAAATTTATTGGATGTGTCAAACTTTTTTAACAAATAAAAAACTGAAAAGTGGGGCGTGCAATATTATTCGGCCCCCTTGCGTTAATACTTTGTAGCGCCGCCCTTTGCTGCAATTACAACTGCAAGTCGCTTGGGGTATGTCTCTATCAGTTTTGCACATCGAGAGACTGAAATTCTTGCCCATTCTTCCTTGCAAAACAGCTCGAGCTCAGTGAGGTTGGATGGAGAGCGTTCGTGAACAGCAGTCTTCAGCTCTTTCTCGATTGGATTCAGGTCTGGACTTTGACTTTGCCATTTCAACACCTGGATCATTGTCTTGTTGAAAGATAAATCTCCGTCCCAGTCTCAGGTCTCTTGCAGACTCCAACAGGTTTTCTTCCACAATGGTCCTGTATTTGGCAACATCCATCTTCTCAATAAATTTGACCATCTTCCCTCTCCCTTCTGACGAAAAGCAGGCCCAAACCATGATGCTCCCATCACCATGTTTGACAGTGGGGATGGTGTGTTCAGGGTGATGAGCTGTGTTGCTTTTACGTCAAACATATCGTTTCGCATTGTGGCCAAACAGTTCGATTTTGGTTTCATCTGACCAGAGCACCTTCTTCAATTCAATTCAGTTTATTTATATAGCGCCAATTCACAACACGTCATCTCAAGGCACTTCACAAAACTCAGGTACATACATTCCAATTAGTCCTAACCAGTGCAGTCAGATTCAGTTATTTATTCAAACTGGATAAAACGTTTTTCTATCTAAGGAAACCCAACAGATTGCATCGAGTCAGAGATTTGTAGCAGTCACTCCTCCCGAGAAAGTGGACAGTCACTGGCGTTGACTTTGCAGCAATCCCTCATACTGAGCATGCATGCTTCTTCCACATGTTTGGTGTGTCTCCCTTGTGGCAAACTTTAAACAAGACTTTTTATGGATATCTTTGAGAAATGCCTTTCTTCTTGCCACTCTTCCTTAAAGGCCAGATTTGTGCAGTGTACGACTGATTGTTGTCCTATGGACAGACTCTCCCACCTCAGCTGTAGATCTCTGCAGTTCATCCAGAGTGATCACGGGCCTCTTGGCTGCATCTCTGATCAGTCTTCTCCTTGTTCGAGATGAAAGTTTAGAGGGACGGCCGGGTCTTGGTAGATTTGCAGTGGTCTGATACTCCTTCCATTTCAATATGATTGCTTGCACAGTGCTCCTTGTGATGTTTAAAGCTTGGGAAATCTTTTTGTATCCAAATCCGGCTTTAAACTTCTCCACAACAGTATCTCGGACCTGCCTGGTGTGTTCCTTGGTCTTCATGATGCTCTCTGTGCTTTGAACAGAACCCTGAGACTATCACAGAGCAGGTGCATTTATACCGAGACTTGATTACACACAGATGGATTCTATTTATCATCATCAGCCATTTGGGGCAACATTGGATCATTCAGAGATCCTCACTGAACTTCTAGAGTGAGTTTGCTGCACTGAAAGTAAAGGGGCCGAATAATATTGCACGCCCCACTTTTCAGTTTTTTATTTGTTAAAAAGTTTGACACATCCAATAAATTTCATTCCACTTCACGATTGTGTCCCACTTGTTGTTGATTCTTCACAAAAAATTCGAATTTTATATCTTTATGTTTGAAGCCTGAAATATGGCAAGAGGTTGACCAGTTCAAGGGGGCCGAGTACTTTCGCAAGGCACTGTATATACTGCTCAAAAAATAAAGGAAACACTCAAATAACACATCCTAGATCTGAATGAATGAAATATTCTCATTGAATACTTTGTTCTGTACAAAGTTGAATGTGCTGACAACAAAATCACACAAAAATCATCAATGGAAATCAAATTTATTACCCAATGGAGGCCTGGATTTGGAGTCACACACAAAATTAAAGTGGAAAAACACACTACAGGCTGATCCAACCTTGATGTAATGTCCTTAAAACAAGTCAAAATGAGGCTCAGTATTGTGTGTGGCCTCCATGTGCCTGTATAACCTCCGTACAACGCCTGGCCATGCTCCTGATGAGACGCGGATGGTCTCCTGAGGGATCTCCTCCCAGACCTGGACTAAAGCATCCGCCAACTCCTGGACAGTCTGTGGTGCAACGTGACGTTGGTGGATGGAGCGAGACATGATGCGCAAACGGAGAAAAAGAGGAAAAACCATACATTTCTGAGAACTGATTTTTGTTTTTGCAAGTTGAAATTATGAAGTAACTGCTCAGTGCTCTAAATGACAGTTTTAAAACGATACATTTTGTGTTTAAACTCTGCCTGTTGTCAGCGTAAAACCCAGCCAGCCCTCATCTGCAAATCGGGAAAACCCAAAGCTCATTTTTATAATGGCTTTGTTTGGATCCCGCCCTGGCTTTTGTTATGCGTGTCAGCCAATAAGCTGCGTGCTTGAAAATGGCTACTTACTTGAACATGGATAATTAAAGCAGCTGCTATTCAAAAAGAATGTGTTTTTTCAAGATGGACAAAGCCGAACACCTCGCCCAAGAACTGAACCGCGCCTGGAGTACATGTTCCCTAGGACCGATGACGACGTCGGATTCTCTTCAGATTCTGAATCAGAAGGAGATGAAGTGGAAGAAATTAATGATAGCGACTGCATAACTTTGGAGAAAATTCCTAGTTTCCAGCTGACGTTAATCTAAGACGAGGATGACGAGGAAAGCTTTGGACTGGCGGCAGAGGAGCTAGAACGTAAGATATCAGAAGCTATTGCCTTCACAACATTTGAAGAAGACAGACACATCAAAGATCCGTAACTTTGACTGTAAATGCTACGGGAGAAGAAAGGAGAATTCTTCACTTGGGACACAGTCCTGTACCCGCAAACTTTATCCAGAGCTCATGTACAACATACGGATGGAATCTTTAGCAGCAGAAAGGGAGTGGCAAGACATGAAAATCATCTGACATCTTGAAGCAAACTGGCGTACAGTAAAACCTTCAGCAATGACAACATCCACCAAGAAGACACTAATGAAAAGGAAACACACCAGGACAACTTATTTGATCTCGGGCATCGAAGTCTGCAGGAATACCTTTCAGTTTCTCATGGGGTGAGTTTGACAAATTAAAAAAAAAAATCTATCATGATGCATCATATTGAAAATAGATCATGTATTTACAAGTTCTCGTAAACCTGTCCAGTCAAATATTAGAAGCTGAGAGAAATATTTCCTTTGTTTCCCCTGTTCAGAATTTCCCCAGATTCTAACCTGTTCAGACTGTCCCCTGTTCAGAAACACCTGTTAAAAAGGTGTAAACTATTGGCCCATAGCTCTTTTCATACCTGCATTCCGATCAGACATACACTGATCACCAAACCTTAAACTGCTATCTTATTGTCCCACCTATTGAGTGATCGATTGCTGCAACCTAGAAGACTGGTTGGATTTCTCTGTATTTTAAAATGGCTCATAAAACACTTTATTTGAAAAGTTCCTTTAAAAACAAAGACCAATTAAAAAGAGCAGGAATAACAATGTATGTTAATTTCAGAGCAAGTTGCAGTCATGAAGCAATCTGCAGACACAAATAACATGCAGAAATAAAAAACAACTTAAACACTTGACATTTGTCATGTTTGTAAATGTCAAGTGTTTTAAGTTAAGCTTTTTAATTGGGTTTTCTTGTGTGTGTGTGTTACCGTTAAATTTGGCATTGTAATTGTTTGGACGGCTGAAAGATGTTTGTGAAATGCACACAAATATTGTATTGCAGCGCTGTGAATTATCTTTACATAGAAAAATAGTGCTTTGTATTCAATGACAGTGCAGTCATTGGAGTGTCTTTTGACAAACAGTGTGGGGGAGGAGTTTCAGCAAGCTATTCAAAGTTATTCAAATTAACAACTTTTGTTACCCAGCTTCCAGGGTGATTCTAACAAAACTTTGAAGCCTGTTTTCTCCTTAACGTACTTTGGAGAGTGCCAACATTCAAATGGTCTTATCTTCTTCTTTTTTGATTTCCACAAGTTTGACATCATTGAAAAGCTTAGACTCCGGACTTTCAGGATGTGTAAATAACTCAAAATGACCCCGGGTAGACTTGTTCCTGGTTTTGCCACGGCCTGTCACATTTGCCTTGAAACAGCCCGAGATCATTTTGAGTCTATATCGCCCACCCGTTTTCCAACGATCACTCCTCAGAGTATGATGTGTGATTCCTGTCTGACTTGAATAAAACTATATAGCATCGGTATTATAAATAGCTATATTTACTATTCAGGGCCGGCTCTTGGCACTGGCCACATAGGCAGTTGTCTACAGCGCCAACTGCTGAAGGGGGCCCTGCTCAAACAACTTTAAAAAAACAAATAAAAAACTGAATCAAATGAATAAAAGCAACAGTGTTCTAACTGGGACTCTTTTCTCATGCTTTGTATTGAACATACACATTTAGATAATATTAACAACCCTGCCCCCGTGCTGCTGTCACTCATCATTCTAGTGGACCTCCCCATTAAACCTAACTACCAATGCACGACAATCAGCTGATCAAACCTTGGCAGGTTAAGAAATGTTGAAATGAATTAGTTTGTCAATCTGCAGAGCATCTGGGAATAGCTGCCAACCTGTCTGTTGTTGTTACAAGCTGAAGTTAGCATATGATTCACAGTTTCTGTTTTTATGTTTATCACCTTAAATAGCTGTGAACTGTTGTGAACAACTTCATATAAATGTACCTGCTGAATGACTGTTGGACAGTATTTGTTCTGTGAAAAGACCAGGAAGAGGCAATATCAGGTCAAAAATGAATTCATATAAGTTTTTATAATTGTTTAATAATTTTATGTGACTCTCCGTTCCAGCTTCCTTTGAATGCTTTGCCTCTTTAGCTGTGGCTTGAGTGTTGTGATCAGGAAGATTCATGTGTTTTAGTTGTATTAAGCTGTTTGGCACGGTCAGATGCAGAAAAGACATTTGGAGAGGATTTGAGGAGAATGCATACTGTTCCTGTTTTATCCTTTCCAGACTGATACAAATAAGGAACTAATATTTCTGCTATTTGACGCAAGACATCAAAACAGGAGCTTTGTTTTAAAATTAAATCCACGGGAATAAAAAAACCTCAAGTGCTATGCTTATTTAGGGGAAGGAGAAGCTAAGATTGATTTTCTTGATGTGTCAAATTTGTTCTCTTAAAAAAACATAGTAGGGCTAAAACTAAATGTGCAGTATTGAATGCAAAATTTAGAAGAATACAATACTTCAAATGTTCTGCAGTCCTGCTCTGCATATTGATAATAAATTTGGCCCGAAGGATGAAATTTAACTGCCCTTTATGCCCACAACAGATGTATATTTTAATGGCAGAGACATTTTGTGATGGTAAAAAGAAAAAAAAAAGCCAGAAAAATACCAGTTAATTAATATGAACATGAGCAATCTTGAGCAACAGTATTGAAATAACAGATTGTTCTGATGTCATGCAGCCCTTGTATTGTGTCTATTCTGTCACACAGCAAAACATAATCACCTTAATTTAACTGTCAACTAAAAGATACAATTTGGAAAGGGAAACATTGCTGTTTCACAACATAGTGTGTTTTATGTTTTCACTACTCAATACACAGCTGGAATTTTAGCATGATTATTTTCTATGTAATTTTGCAACCTTGGAACACAGCTGTATGGTATTTGGCTAAAGTACTATACTGAATAATTGATTTGCAAAAGGTTATTAAACTATTAAGGACACTGAGAAACCCAGCTCAGGTGAACTGACTGGACTTTATCTACATGTAGAAAAACACAACCTCATTCAAATTTAAAGCTTATTCCCTTTTTTTGTGTGTTGTTACGTGTGACAGTGACACGGGAAAGCTTGTTTGTTTGCAGTAGGTTTGATATGATCCATGAACTAAATCCATGCACATACGAGTGCAGCACTTCAAAGCAGACACGTAACAACAAATGCACTGCAAGGTTTGTGCCTCAGAATACTTCCTTTGGTCTAATTTTAAAATGTGCATTTCCAGATGATTAATTACTTCCTAATGTCTTCAACTGAGAACATGTACAGATGTAAAGAAACCCAGATATAAACATCATTTTCAAAACACATGCATACAGTAAATATCCAACAATACAATTTGCTACAGTGATGATGCAGTTTTTTAATAGTAAGAAATATGCATTGTTTATTTTATAGGCGCACTTAGCTTAAATCAAGGTCTGGAATTCTTATAAAACATTCAAATACAGAGGAACAAACCTTATGTGAAAGCTTGTGAAATTCCTAAAGTTATGAGTAAACAACATTTCATTAGCGAAGAGGTACATAGAAATGATTGTTAAGCAACTGACAAAACAACTCTTCCTGCAAGAGAAACAGCTAACCACCTTATGCAGGAAGATGTATGATAACAATTTCAAGAAAGAGGAAGCTGTTAATATGCTGGCAGGAAGTTAAAACTGGTTAGCCTAGTACATGCATCTCTTTGCTTTCACTGCATGTGGGGTGTGGTGAGTGTTAGTGTAAGAAGCAGCCCTTTCATGACTACGATATATATATATATATATATATATATATATATATGTGTATATATATATATATATATATATATATGTGTATATATATGTGTATATATATATATATGTATGTATATATATATATGTGTATATATATATATATGTGTATATATATATATGTATGTATATATATATGTATATGCAGAAGTCAAACTTTGATCCAAACAAGTGTATTGTAAAATTCAGAATGGCAAATTCTTATTTTTGATCAGTCCAAATAATTCAATCCAAGATGGAAAAAAGGATGTTATTGCTGTTATAAAAGCTTTTGTTTCATTATTTTCTTGACATCCTAACACAGAAGATTAAATAATTGCATCAATCAAATGTTTTGGGATAAACATTTACTGATGTATTTTGCCAGCTACAAAGATTGAAACACACCCAACCACTTGTGGTTTTGCAAAAGCTTGAGTGTGCATCAGCCTAACAAGAGGTGCAGAAAGCTGTGGGACTAAGAGAGACAGAGGTAAAGAACAGAGGAAAAGAAATGTAACTTACGTTCCGTCACCAAAACATACACAGTTGTGGGGTCATTTTGATTGTTTTTTAATAGTGTTAAAAATATCAGAAGAAATGGGGGTCCCTGATATATATATATAAAGATCATACTGAAATAATGTCATTACTTTCTGTAGAGACACGTAGGGCTACACATGTTGCCACATTCATGATCATGTACAGTTTCCCTAACAGAATACCATCAGAGCTGAATACTTTGTGACAAGCTCTTCCTTATCTGTCGTATCACAATATTACTAAAAACATTTATTTACACAAACAGCGGGTAACAAAGTATATAACTAAGCACACACATCTCCAATTTTTGTCAAACAAAAGCCTTTAATAAAATGTCATTAAATCCGATATTGTGCGGAAGGATTTTTGTTTTAATATGGGAGTAATTACAAGTTCACATTTTCCTACATGAACTTCATATTCCCTTTTTACTAATATTCCATGTTTTGTTCACAGGCATCTTCATGACCACATGAGGATAGTGACATATTTGAAGTAGGGCTGTGTGAAGTAGTTATGAGCAGGCAACATTCTACCCCCAATAACTAGCGATAAGAAGAGCCATTTTTGCATTTCCTCTCTGTGGCTTTTAAGGGAATAGTTCAGATTTTTTGAAATGAGCCTCGGTAAAGTTATCATTAGCAATAGTTCCCTTACCTTTAGTGGACAGATGTGCAGGGATATTGCAATGAGAAGTAAAAGTGGAAGGTTCAAACCCCATGTTTTAACTGATTTCTGTATTTTGAATCACTGAAACAAAAATTTTCATATGGGATATAACAGTATACCACAAATTATAAACTGTTTACACTTTCACATCAGACCACTTTTGATTATGTCATTTTTTCCTCAGATCAACAATATAGGTGTTATGAGACAAATTTATGGAAGCAGTGTCTGCCATCTGTGTGAATCCATCTAACAAACTGATTGTGAGTCTCTCTTGATAATATTTTGGAACAACCTCTTTGAGGCTGTTTCTTCGCAAAATGAAGAAAGTTAATCTGCCCCTGGCGGGCTCAGAGCAGCCTGACGAGTCCCAGCTGATGGTGCAGATTGATCAGTTCTACATACCAGGACTGAGACCAGAACTCTTGACATACTTTGATGAGATTGTTTATTCAAAACAGAACCATATTTAGCTGAGGTAATCAGAAGATGGTGTTCATAGTGTTTATCTATATTAATGTCAAAGTATGTATTTAAGTTTAGAAACTCTGCCTTGCAAAAGTATTCATGCACCTTTTCACCTGTTGTGATGTTACAACCCCAAACATCAGTGTATGTTATTAGGATTTTAATTAGTATACCAAGTATAGTTTTCTTTATAGTCTTTATTAGTATATAAAGTAGAGTGGCTGCATAGCTGAAGGAATATTATTCATAGTTCTCAAATATTTTTTTAACAATACAAATCCCAAAAGGTTGATGTGTATTCAGCCCCTTTTAATCGGATGCCCCTGAATAAAGTCCAGCCTAACCCTTGGCTTTCAGAAGTAAACATATAAGTAAATAGAGATCACCTTTACATAATTTAGACTCAGTATACGGCTGGTCTATGTAGGCCTTAGATCAGTGGCACTCAATAGGCATCTGGCCCACGAGCCACATATACGTATATATATGGCCCCCAAGCTGTCAATCTTTTACTATGTCCACGTTCCCAAACCGAAGTGGCATAGTATTGTATTTGTTGTGATACCATCATATGCCGGTATATCAGCTACGTAATATATCAATGCAGACTCAATGACGAGCTGACAGCCTGTCACAGAATCGCTCGGAAATCACTGCTGCAGCATGAGCGACACGCTTTTACTTTTATTTTTAGAGCGGTTTGCTAATTGATATTTCCTCGGCTGTAGGAGCCTAGATTGGATGAAAATTATGTGTTCCAAATTCGCTGCAAAACGGAAAGTGGACAGTAAAAATTGACAACTTAAAGACAAATGGACAAAACAATTTGCATTCATTCTCCCTCCAACCAGTACAAGACCAATGTTCTCAATTTGGCAGGAGACCATAGCTAATTATAGTGATAAAGGTTTCCAATTTGAAACAACATTTTGAGAGCGTGCATAAGCATTTTGAAGAGAAATTTCCTCAAAATCCAGAGTTAAGAACAAAAAAAATGCACTAAGCTCATCCTACCAACATAGTGCTCACTTAGAGTGGGACAGAATGTAAAAAGGTTTTAAATGACTCAATAAAATAATTACTTGGCAAAAAAGTAGCTAGAAATATAAATTAGTGCACCATTAAATGCAACAAAATAAAAAAAAGACGAGATATATTCGATAATTGATCAATTGATCAGTTATAAAATATATATTTCTATTTTATTCCACTATTTTTATTTAAACCACAAATTATCAAATCATTTTTTTTCTTGAACTCTATATTTTTTCTTTATTTATTTAATAGGGACCTTTTCTGGATTCAGATAATGAAGAAATGCTGTTTATTCGACAATGCTGTATTTAGAATACACTAGGTCTTAATTGGATTATTTCAAATATTGCTGGCAACAAAAAACACTCTTTTATTAGAGCTGGACAATATATCAAATCGCAGTTGCCGCTCTAATGTTAACCAGTAAAATATTGAAATTGCAAAGGACTGCTGGAATGCAACACTTGCTACAGTATCTCATAAAAGTTAGTACACCCCACACATTTTGTAAATATTTTATTACATATTTTTATGGGACAAAACTGAGGATGTGACACTTGACACAATGTACAAGTAGTCAGCCTTCAGCTTGTATTACAGTATAAATTTACTTAAAATAACTCAACATACAGCCATTAATGTCTAAACCGCTGGCAACAGAAGTGAGTACACCCCTAAGTGAAAATGTCCAAATTGTGTCCAATGAGCCATTTCCCCTCCTCTGTGTCATGTGACTCGTTAGTGTTACAAAGTCTCAGGTGTGAATGGGGAGCAGGTGTGATAAATTTCATGTTATTGCTCTCACACAATCTCTCCCTCTGGTCACTAAAAGTTCAACATCTCGGGTCATGGCAAAGAACTCTCTCAGGAACTGAAAAAAAGAATTATTGCTCTACGCAAAGGTGGCCCAGGCTATAAGAAGATTGCCAACACCCTAAAAATGAGCTGCAGCGTGGAGGCCAAGACCATACAGAGGTTTAACAGGACAGGTTCAGCGTCATTTGGGGCTGCAGGAGTTCTGCTGGCAGTGGGGAGCTACAGTTCATCGAGGAAACTATGAATTCCTATATGTTCTGTTTCAACATAATAACCATAATAACAGAGCACTTCGTTCTCAGACTGCAGGTTTACTGGTGGTTCCTAGACTCTCTAGAAGTAGAATGGGAGGCAGATCCTTTAGTTATCAGGCTCCTCTCCTGTGGAACCAGCTTCCAGTTTTAGTCCCTGAGGCAGACACCCTGTCTACTTTTAAGGCTAGGCTTAAAACTTTCCTTTTTGATAAAGCTTATAGTTAGAGTGGCTTAGGTTATCCTGAGCTATCTCTGTAGTTATGCTGCTATAGGCTTAGACTGCTGGAAGACATAATGACCACTTTCACCCTCTTCGCTACCTTTCTCACACTACTCTTCAATTTTCCATTATTTGCTGTTATTTCAGCTTTTATCTTTGTTCTCTCTCTTTTCTCTTCCTAAAAGCTACACCTGGCCTGACTCTGTGTCTACCCGTGACACCTTTCTAGAGAGGGGCATCGTCCGAGCTTCTGCTGGCAACAACTTAATGCTCACCCTCTACCGATGATCCACATGGCCCTGTCTTTTAGTGTTTAACCCTTTCTCACTCCTAGACATATTGACTGAGCTTTTACTGTAACTAACTCTATGTGCTCTCTTTCAGACTCTAAACTTGAAAACTGGCTCAGAGTTTATCTGTTCCTTCTTTCTAGATGAAACGACTAAAGGAGCTACATCCATTAACATTTACTTTTCCTTCCCATAGAAAGTACTCCTGGATCAGTGGTTCTTTGTTCTCTTTGTGTCTCTGCTCTGTTCTCTCTAACCCCCAGTCTGTCGTGGCAGATGGCCGCTCACACTGAGCCTGGTTCTGCTGGAGGTTTGTTCCTGTTAAAAGGGAGTTTTTCCTCTCCACTGTCGCTACATGCATGCTCAGTATGAGGGATTGCTGCAAAGTCAACGCCAGTGACTGTCCACTGTCTCTACATGTTCATCCGGGAGGAGTGAATGGTGCAAGTCACTGACTGGATGCAATCTGCTGGGTTTCCTTAGATAGAAAAACTTTTTATCCAATTTGAATAAATAACTAACTCTGACTGCACTGTTCAATGGTTAGGATTATTTGGAATGTATGTACCTGACTTTTGCGAAGTGCCTTGAGACGACATGTGTTGTGAATTGGCGCTATATAAATAAAACTGAATTGAATTGAAACCTAAAACACACCTCCAAGACGAAGACATAAGGCAGTGTTCTCAAATACAAATCAAATGTTTAGAGCATTGCAGTTCCTTTAGTCTTTCATTTTTCACACTTTAAAAAGAAACAAAACTTGCACAATAAGGTTAGACAAGTAGATACGATGGGTGGATTAGATTAGTGGAAAAGTATCGGCCAATCTCCCAAAACTAAGGAAATCGGGGCCGGTCGATCGGCCGGCGGATCTGTCGGTGCCCCCCTAACTTTTAGGATACAAGATGAACAGTAAGAGTGTTGAGGAATGTGAACGAGAACAAAGAATAGAGTCAGGAAATGTGGGTTAATTATAATCAATATCATTATCACAATGCTCAGCAACACACAATTACATGATTTCCAGATATGGTGCCACCGTACCTCTTATATAGCTCATACAGACAATGTAAAACCGAGGGACAGCAAAAAACATCTCTATTTGATTTAGAAGAATACTCATTTTTAAAAATGCAAAAATGCAATCAAATTAAAAAAAACAGTTAGCATGAGACCTGTAGGTAAATTCTCTTGTAAAAAGCATGTTGGAGAGTTATCCATAATTCCGAAAATTAATGTTCATTCTAAAAAGTTCCCTATACATTATCAATCAATCTCTTGAATATATCATCGATCAAATTGGAATGGATCTAAACACCAAACATCCTTGATTCCCAATAACACCCAACCCCAACCTCTGCTGTGTCAGCATGAAACAGAAAACACAATGGGTTGTAATGAAGCCAGCAATGGGGGAAATCTGGACAGAAGCAATACCTACTTGCTGCACCCTGACTGTTCTTTCCTCTACTACATTGGGCTCAGGCTCCCGCAACTGAACTTCTGATAAAAATATTCTCAGTAATATCCCACAGGTCCAAGTTGATTGAGTGCAAACATCACTAACCATGTCATAACCAACTGGTATCTCTTTCCAGACAACATTTAATATATATTAAAAGGAAATATTATATTGAGTTTTAAACTGACTGAAATGAGACATGACTGTGTGGACCTATTAACAGTAAGATCTTCTTTCGACTTCTCCCCTCATGGGTCGTCTCAGCAGATCACCTTCTGACCTCTCACCCTATTCTTTGCCTCTATGACCATCACCATGTCAAACCATCTCCATGACCTATTTCATGATGTCCATGAATGTTCTGATATCTACAGGAAATATTGAATCTCTGAACAATCCAAAAATTAAGAAAAAGTTTAAATGGCACAACTCAAGAATGCAATTAAAATAAAAAAAGAAACTGCAAAAAAATCTAAACTAAACATTAAAGAGATACTCAGCCCCTTGTACAAACATTTTGGGGGGAACCTTACAGTAACAATCAATATATTTGGCAATTTACTTTGAGGCTTCGGAATTCTACATTTTATTGATAGGATTTCTGATGCTCTGACAGTTCTACTACATTTGCCAAAGGGTGTAAAAAAAGAAGAAAAAAAAACAGCAGTAAATATATTCAGATTAACCTTGGCCATGAGAACAGGCAAAGTTCCAGGAAGTGGTTCTTTGCTTTATTTCAAGATGTCAGTAAATTATTTGGGAATTGTATTATTATATTGTTTGGATAATTATTTTTTTAAATCTGTTCAGTTACATTAGTTTTTTTTAGAAAATATCAAATTCTAAAAGTAAAATTGAGAGATTTTATTGTGACTACTCCCCACAATAGCTGATACAAGTACATGGGAGACAGACGCTAGAACCCCCAGGAGGGACGAACCATAGAATTTACTAAAGAGGTGAGGCTGAGAGTCCCACGTTAAGAGGGCAAGAGATTAAAAGGTGGCCCTGCTGTGTTTGTAGGGGAATCGACAGGGGTTGGGTGAGCAAAGAGGAGAAGGCTGGGCCTTTTGTCAGTTAATTGTGCCCCCAGGCTCTCCTGGCACTCGTTCACTGGAGCTGTGGTTGTTGAGAAAACCCAGGCGAAGAGGGAATTCCTTCCGTTCCTCAGCTCCAGGCCAATCTGTTTGCTCGTATACACAGGAGCAGGCTCACATTTGGCTTTTATTTGTATTTTTTTATTTCAAAGGAATTTTTAAGAACTTCAGTCATGGATGGTCATTACAGACACATTGCCACTATACAGTGTGTGCTGCGCTGCACGTCCCTGTAGTGGTAGTGTCACAAGTAAAGCACATCTGCACTTTGTATACTGTAGATCCTAAAACATCTACCTAAATGTACTTTAGAAATTTTTGGAATCTTATGTCCACTGCAATATGAACCTGAACATGGATTAAAAGAGCAGAAAATTTGTAGTCTCATACTACCTCAATTATTATCAACCCAAAAGACAGTATATTAACTTAGTTTATAAACTTAGAGATTTGCTTGTTAAAACATTAAATAACAGAATAATTGTCAGAGCTTCAAATGACTATATTTACAGTACCTAGAAAATTCAGACTAGAATTGGACACCAGCAAAACACTCAAAATAGTTGGGGTAGGTAAGCTAGAATCTGCCACAGGGAAGTATAGGAAAGCATGGAAGTCACATGGTTTTTCAGTGCAAAACTCATAAAAATGACAACTTTACTACTATGTCTAGATATCAAATTCCAATTTTTCATAACGTATATGTACAAAAAGGTTTGTCACTGACCAATTAAACTCATTTACGTTGTACAAATAAATTAAACGTTTAAATATTTGTCCCTGATATAGTGATGGAAGCTTGATGTCCTTATGTAGAGATGGAAGTCTGACATATATGGTATGGTGATGAAATTCTTGCGTCCCTGGTATAGTAATGGAAGCCTGGTGTCCCTGGCATAGTGCAGCCTGGTGTCCCTGGTATAGTGATGGAGGTCTGGTGTCTAGCAAATCATTTAGCAACCTATTTTCTACAAACCTGCTGTGTGTAATAGCATGTGGACAACCACCAACACATCAGTCGTTAAAACTCACATAGGAAGAGCGAACATCAAAGGCTCAAAATGTAACATGAAGCTTTGGCTGCCAGAAGTCATATATTCCTGAGGTAACTTTTTCAACATCACCCGCTTAAATCCAAAAGAGCAAAACAGATTTATAAATCAAGGTTTTCCTAAGATTTTCTGATCTCCAACTTCCATTGTGTTTAGATCCCATGAAACCATGTTTCTAAACAAAAATTGAAAATGTTTAGCTCCAGAGACGTATAAGTTTCTAGGGGCATAATGTTAATCTAAAGTCATTAACTGCAACACTGTTGTGCTATACCAAATGTTATTGCCTCATGTAAAGTGGACCCCCTGGACACCTAAGTGGCAACCACCATTGTTGTTGATCCTATTTTTTTTTATTTAACATTAGCTTATTAGTAAAAATGCTTGGGCATCACAGGAAAGAGTTTCGGTGTTGTAGGACTATTTTGTTATAATAATTTCTCAGCTAAGCAGCAAAAACAGATTTATTACTAGAACTAAATTCTAATCTAGAATTAGACAAACAGCATTAAAAATGTGTTATAACCACTGATTATTATACAAGGAGCCATGACAAACCCCACAGTCACAATGAGTTTTATCACAAGTCCATGGGGACAAGTCTTTGCAAGTCTCTCATTAGATTCACACTTGCACTGTCAGTGCATGTTTTTCCAACATAAGCACTTTTATACACCACTGCTGCTGTTAATTAAATTTTTTGAAAAAAAAATCTTCAAACTGAGAAACTGAAATGCCATGTTTTACACTTTAATTATTAGAACTGTTAATTTGTATTTTCTTGTTTAGGCAAAACAAGACTGACAGAAACTTCCAACCATTGTCCATAACCGTTTATAGTTGCAGGGTCGCGGGGGTTGGTGCCTCTCTCCACCGATCATAGGGCGTGAGGCAGGGTAAACTCTGGAAAGGTTGCCAGTCCATTGTATAGGAAAACACAAAACCTAATTAGTTGATCTAGAGTTAAATGTCAATAATGTGCAGTTTTCCTATTTTTTAACACCACATATTGCATCTATTTGGGTGGCGTTAACTAACAAAGCAAACAGCCATAAAAAGTTAGCTATGCGATTCAAGATTAAAATTTTTGATTTAACTTGGTTTTGATTTTTGATATGTGTCACGATGTGGTTTAGGGTCGGACCAAAATGCAGACAAGAGCTCGGAAAAATCATTTTTGTAAATCCAACGGTTTATTTACAAAGCCCAAGCAAATGCAAAAACCCCTGCAGGCATGAACCAGAGTCCAAAATACAAAAAAACTCACAAACACTGCAGGTTCTCCCAGGCAAAGAATTCCAGGCGTGGCAAAATAAACAAAGCATAATCAAGGACATGGACGAGGGATGACGAGCAACAAGGAACTAGCAACAAACAATGACACCAAACCAACTTATATACTGTGGGGGAACAAAGAGCAGGTAATCAAAGGAACAAGGAACATGTGTGACAAGGAGGCAGGGAAGCAGAAGGAACAGGTGAAACAAATACAAAGGCTGACGAGGAGTGAAAAGACTAAATAAACAATAAACAGAAAACACAAAGCAAGCAAGATAATAAATCAGAGGAGGGAAGGAACAAGAATAACTATGAACTAAAGTAAACAGAGAAACTAGAAGAAAACATAGAAACATCAAAGCAAAATTTAAAACATCACAAGAGGCCAAAAAACAAAGTCCAAAATGTCACACCGTAATGATCATTTAACAATTTAAGTCCTTCATCCTAATTTATTCATATAATAGGGTGTATTCACACCAGCCACTTTTTCTAAAAAAGAAAGTTTAACTTTTAACTAAATTTTAAAGAATAGGATGTTTAGTTAATAAAACACCACTGTGTTAGCAGCAGGCAGCAAAGCATGACTTTTATGCAGTCATATCCAATAAATTAAAATATTATTGGTAATTACATGGGCTGCACGGTGGCACAGTTGGTAGCACTGTTGCCTTGCAGCAAGAAGGTTCCGTCTTTCTGCATGGAGTTTGCATGTTCTTCCGTGCATGCGTGGGTTCTCACCGGGTACTCCGGCTTCCTCCCACAGTCCAAAGACATGCCTGTTAGGTAAATTGGTTACTCTAAATTGCCCTTAGGTGTATGAATGAGTGTGTGCATGGTTGTTTGTGTGTTGCCCTGCGATGGACTGGTGACCTGTCCAATGTGTACGCTGCCTCTCGCCCATAGACTGCTGGAGATAGGCACCAGCTTCCCCGCGACCCACTATGGAAGAAGCGGTATAGAAAATGACTGACTGACTGAAAATTACATTTGTTTCAGTAACTCAAGTTACTAAGCTAAGTACATTATATAGATTAAATACAGACTGATGTTTTGAAGCCTTTATTTTCGTTTATTCTAAAGATTTTACGCTTACAGCTAATAAAACACGACATTTAAGATTAGAATATTACATCAGCCTGATAAAACAAAATAGATTTAATACACAAATGTGGGCTTAATTAGAAGTATGTATAATACCTGCCTAAAGGTTGTTATTTTTATAAGGTACCTTTAAATCTGACAAATGAGCCTCATCGGAACACATACTCTGATGTATTGAATATGACTGTAGATGAGCACATATCTGTACAGCTAAAGTATTTTGACTCCTAAAATTCAGAGAATTTCAAAACTCACTTTTATCTTCGTCCACATTAAGCTCTTTGTTCATCTTGGTATTCTGAATGGAACCAAACAGGTATTTTCCTAAACAGAGCTTTTGTGGTGTGTTTGGACCTGCCATCCAAATGCAAACTAAGATTTTGAAAAACATGTTCGTAGTTTGTGGGGTATCCAGGTGGATGCAGAGGTTAGACACAATGATGTAGAGCTGTACTTTGTGAATGTTCACAATCTTGAAAATTACCAAGAGCTGCTTTCTATTTAAATTAAGTCTGCATTTTGCCGCATTCTGCCTAATAACAGACATGCATAGATGTTGTAGTGGAATACAGCCTTCATTACCAGACCTGTATTTACCTAGATTACTCATATGTCTGCTATGAATTAGAAATATCAAGCTGGTTTATTTGCTTTTCCATGTTTCACTTTTGCCGACAGTTTTCATTAAGCTTTAAATGTATGCTGAAAAATTACAGTGAGAAGAGACAGTGTAAAAAAAAAGTTACAGAAGCTTTAGCCTGGCAATGCTAGGCTTCTTTGGACTGGAATTCCAGCAATCATATTGAGTTTTGCACTAAACCCAGACAAAATATCAGTTTTTGACAATATCCAGAGTGATGTGTTTTAATGAGATTTATCTCTGCAGATCCATGGATGTTACGCTAAGAAAACCAAACCGTGAATATGGACTTGCATGTTTAACACTCACATATTAATGATGTCATTGGGGAAAAATAAAACAGCATTGTTATGAGGTTTCATAAACATTTTGATTTTAAGATGTGGTACACTGATGCAGAAAAACTTCCCTAAGTGTCTGTCAATCAACATTCAAATAGCAGAGTACCTGAAACTAACAGAACATTCTGGGTCAACTTGAAAAGGTGAAAAGTCAACATTAACTCTAGGGATGTTACAAGACCATACGTTTTTCTTAGTCAAAGGACTGAATTTATTCAGCACAATGCTGTTACTGTCAGAATGTGACTTCATCTGGGTAAGTGGGCAAATGTTATCTATTATTATAAGCCACCTTAAAATTATGTTTCATAATCTTACTTTGATCTAACAAAAAAAGTAGTTATTGAATAGGTAAACAAGTGAAATGGCAGAGTTAATTACCTAATCCTTCTTATTGGGCTAGCGGTAAACTGTCAAAGGCATTGAGGAAGACTCCAACCCTCTTCAATTATTTGTGGGGCAGAATTTTAGATGCATCTAGAAAGAAAAGTTGATGATTAAGCTGGAAATAACTTTTGAACTTCCTATCAGCACTAACCTAAAGGGCTATTTCAGCTTTTTAAAGAGTTTGGACTGAATTTGATTATCTTTAGTTGAAAACCTCAAATAGTTAAAACTGATCAAATCTGAACTGGATAATTTTACACAGTTTTTCTCGTCCCATTCTCATTCACCAAGTATCGTGTCATCTCGTCTAGGGACTTCAATTTTTGGTTTCAGCGTATGTGAAGTCCCTGTCAAGTCCTGAAAATCTGCAATTCTTTTAGCAATGAAAGATATGTGTTCAAAGATACCAAATCTTTTGTCCTCTCCTCAGATTCTCTATCAGGTTAAAGTTGGGATTCAGGCTGGGCCATTCCAAAATGTAAGTATTATTACCAGTCAGAGGAAACATGTTGGAATAATTAAAATATAACTTTA
Organism: Crenichthys baileyi; assembly: GCA_036173005.1. Lineage (NCBI taxonomy): Eukaryota > Metazoa > Chordata > Actinopteri > Cyprinodontiformes > Goodeidae > Crenichthys > Crenichthys baileyi. The sequence goes on from JAHHUM010002348.1 coordinate 238,943, forward strand.
AAACTAAATTTGCCAGGGGCATCTTTGACCAGCCTATGTCTTTGGTCCCTGTCTGGTGTGGTGGTCCTGGCCTCCATTGCACTTGTGCTGAGGGCCTGTTCCTGTGCTCCCAATGATGAGTGCCTCTGTATTTTCCTTCTGTCTGACCCGCTCACACTGGCTCCGTGGAGCTGCGCTATGACGGAAAGCCCCATCCTTCGTCTAAAATATGGATCGAGTCTACTTTTGATGGATGACGGAGCACAAACGCTTAAAGTTCCAGATTGGGCCACAAAGAAGCACAGACATGGGAACCGTAAAGAGCATCTAGGTGATTTCAAAATAAGAGACTCTCAAACACATTGCAATGTAAAACATTACATCAGAACCAGTAACATGAGGGCTTTTATTTGCAGCTTTCTATATTCATAGCTGTTACTACATGAACTCTCAACTTCCTGTGTGTACTTGCTACTCTCCCATGAACTTGTGATCTTGTGAGTCCAGTTGCCTCTACTGTTGTCGGATGCATGAACAGATCCTAAGTGTGAATTGTCACATGGCACAGTTCGCGAGGGATGACGGCGGCAGACACGAAACGTAGTCAGTGTAAAAGAGGAATAACGCTCACCAGATCTTGGCCTTCCCTCCTTCCTCGTAAGAGTCTTTTGGTACTGATCCTTGGATGAAAGGCTCTCTTTGATATTATCTAGTCCCAGCCCTATATTATATGTATACAGTGGGGAGAACAAGAATTTGATACACTGCAGATTTTGCAGGTTTTCCCACTTGCAAAGCATATAGAAGTCTTTAAGTACTCTTCAACTGTTGGTGACGGAATCTTAAACAAAAATCCAGAAAATCACATTTTGTGATTTTTAAGTAATTAATTATCATTTTATTGCATGACATAAGTATTTGGTACGTCAGAAAAACAAAACTTAATATTTGGTACAGAAACCTTGTTTGCAATTCCAGATATCAGACGTTTCCTGTAGTTCTTGACAAGGTTTGCAGACACTGCAGCAGGGATTTTGGACCACTCCTCCTTACAGATCTTCTCCAGATCCTTCAGGTTTCGGGGCTGTGGCTGGATATGGACTTTCAGCTCCCTGCAAAGATTTTCGATTGGGTTCAGGTCTGGAGACTGGCTAGGCCACTCCAGAACCTTGAGATGCTTCATCTGGAAGACCCATGACCCATGACCCATCCTCAATGCCCTTACTGAGGGAAGGAGGTTGTTGGCTAAGATCTCTTGATACATGGCCCCATCCATCCTCCCCTCAATACGGTGCAGTCGTCCTGTCCCATTTGTAGAAAAGCATCCCCAAAGAATGATGTTTTGACATCCATGCTTCACGGTAGGGACGGTGTTCTTGGGGTTTCACTCATCCTTCTACTTCCTCCAAACACACCGAGTGGAGTTTAGACCAAAAAGCTAATTTTTTGTCTCATCAGACCACATGACCTTCTCCCATTCCTCCTCTGAATCATCCAGATGATCACTGACAAACTTCAGATGTGCCTGGACAGGTGCTGGCTTGAGCAGGGGGACCTTGTGTGCTCTGCAGGATTTTAATCCATGGTGGCATAGTGTGTTACTAATGGTCTTCTTTGGGACTGTGGTCCCAGCTCTCTTCAGGTCATTGACTAGGTCCTGCCGTGTAGTTCTGAGTTGATCCCTCACCTTCATGATCATTGATGCTCCACAAGGTGAGATCTTGCATGGAGCCCCCAGACCGAGGGAGACTGAGCGTCATCTTGAACTTCTTCCATTTTCTTATAATTGCGCCAACAGTTGTTGTTTTCTCACCAAGCTGCTTGGCTGTTTTCCTGTAGACCATCCCAGCCTTGTGCAGGTCTACTATTTTATCCCTGATGTCCTCACACAGCTCTCTGGTCTCGGTCATTTTGGAGAGGGTTTGTTTGAGTGTGTGGACAGGTATCTTTTATACAGATAGTTCAAACAGGTGCAGTTAATACAGGTAATGAGTGGAGAACAGGAGGGCTTCTTAAGGAAGAACTAACAGGCCAGCGAGTGGCAGGATTTTTACTGGTTGTTAGGTGATCAAATACTTCTGTCATGCAATAAAATGCTAATTAATTACTTAAAAATCACACAATGTGATTTTCTGGATTTTTGTTTTACATTCCGTCACTCACAGTTGAAGAGTAGGTATGATAAAAATGAAAGACTTTTACATGCTTTGCAATTAGGAAAAACTGCAAAACCGGCAGTGTATGTATACTATGTATGTATACTAATATATAATATATAATACATATACAATATATATATATATATATATATATATATATATATATATATACACACACACACACACACACACACACACACAAACACACACACACCCCCACACACAGACTAGCCTCTGTTTTTAACCAATCACTTTACAGTCCTTCCAGCATATACTTGCGTGCATAATTTTCAATTTTCACATCTTTCCATTCCATTTCCTCTCTGCCTGTTTTTCTGTCATCTAATGTTTTCTGCATTTATTAAGGCAGTGAATGAGACAGGATGACTACTACAGTCAGACGCATGCCCACATATATCCAAGCCAGACACTCAATGCAGAAATTGGCTGCTTTAGTTTTTATCGGAGATGGGAAAAAGAAAAAAAAAGAGACTGTAGTGCTGGGGGATTGTTGCTAATTGCTTGCAACCACCCCCCACCTCCATCCCCTCACTTCCCTTTTCTTTTGGTTCGATTAAAGCCAGGCCACTGTGTCTCTTACAAGTCAGAAGTCTCCACACAAACATTTACTGAAAGCTATTCCATTCTATCCGCCAAAAGATGCACATCTCACTGTCCTTCATTTGTGCTGTCCCCCCTGTAGATCGAGACAGGCTTGATTTCTAGACAAAATCATGTACAGTAGTGCATTAACCATGTTCTTTGTCATGCTCTCAGTTCCTGTCTTATGTTGGGCCTTTCCAATTGGTATATAGAGAGCTTGACATTTTAAACAGGATATAAAACCAAGTGACTGTTTTAATCAAATGAACATGGCACAGTAGAACAAGTACAAATCTAAGGAGTTCAAAGGTCGTGTTCTACTTTATTATTATCTTATGACAGCAGGTGAGATACTTTTGCCCTAGTCACTAAATCTGAACAGTTTATATGACAGCAGGCTTTTATTCCAGAGAAAGCCACAAAGTCATAGTTGCCTACATTTATTCTAAAAAACTAAACTGCTCCAGCAGCCACTCTCTACAGAGATAATTACACTCAACTACACTTGATGACAAAGAATATTGAAGCAATTTTGGCGCTGCGTCAAATGGACATAACTTGGTACTGTTTCAAGGACATAAGGGACATTACGCATAGCTTGAGGAAACCGTATGAAATACCTCTGGTTATAAACTCAGCTATCAACAGCTTTAGGAAAACAGCAGTATGGAATAATCAATACCAGTCTTAAGAGGCAGCAACAACCTTGTCTGCAACAATCATTGTACTACATTGCGCGATTTGTTTCTAACAAGCTAAATGTGTCTTGTTTAAGTGCTATTACACAGAAACAACATGTGCCTGCCTGCTCACATATGTTTTCCAGTGAGGTAACAAAGACATATTCGTGAGTGTCTGTGCCAACATCTCAACAAGTTTAGTTTATTCCTGATGGAAAAAACAGTAATGCCCATTGATATTTTGACTGAAATAAATTAAAACAGAAGCTTTTCATTAGTGATTTGAGAATTCATCAACTTGGCCAAGTTGTAGTCCATCTTGTAGTAATTATCATTTTGGAAAAAATAAGGAGCAGCAAAACATTACATCTACCTCCCTGATGAACACTGTTGGGTTGAATTTTGTTTGCTAGCCACAAATGACAGTGCTCTAAGCAGAGTGCTCGTTGTTCTGTGGAGGCAACTCTGTGCCATCTTGTAAAGCATGCAAGATCAATAATAGGAACTGAAACTAATACCTTCCCTGTGTTCAGTCCTGCTTCCTGTGCCCAGTTAAGTAGGCTTCAGTAAAGACAAGTCATCTTTTACAAAGCTGATAGCAACAACTTGCTTTTTACCAGAATAATAATCTTCTCTGCATTCTGAGAAGAAGTAATGTTTTGCATCTAGTTTTTGTAATAAAACACGACTTTGTCTGAGGTTGTCTGGCCTTTGTAACATCCTAAAAACTTTATAAACTCTATTCAGCAATATTTTTATTTATATTTGTTGGTTGTACTTATACACCATAAAACCTAATTTTGGACAGTATTAGATATTAGATATTAAAATCATTTACATTTTATCCAATTCACATAATTTGTGTAAATGTAATTCATTTCTAACAACATTAAAATCCTTTTTTTCGGTAACACATCCCACCTACACATTTTAATTAAAACGTAGCTGAGCCTTTTGCTCAAGCTAACCGTTATTCTCATTCGTTGTCTGTTGTTTCCAGCAGAGAACAGTAAAGCTAATATGTGTTGTATTATGAATATACTTATCCAATTCGGAAAAGTTTTCTGTCCTAAGACAGAATATTAAAAAGTATTAAAGTTTCTGTGTTGAAGCAATCATTTAGATTTGGATTCAACTTAAACTGGATTAGCAACAGCTAGCTGGCTTTACATGCCACCTTGCTAGAATAGATTTGAACAGTTTATTTCTATTTCTGTTACATTTTATGCCTTAATCACAAGCTACGTTATGTTTCTTTTTAACATTAAAGGAAAAGCCAGATATTTACTTTACGTATTTATTTGAGTACATTGTAAAATTGATTGAAATTAAATATATACAAGCATCTTTTAGCTTTCAAACCTACATGTGCACCTTTTTACTCTGTCTTGCTGCTGTAACAATTCAGTTTCCCCCTTGGGGGATGAATAAAGTCTTACCTTATTAAACAGTTTGCTTCTCAGTGTAGATTGCAGCATTTCCCTATTCACTGGAAATACCATTTAGTTTAACTCAGTTCACTTTATTCAGTATGTGCCAATTCACAACAAACACCAACAAATGTTCTGGTTGACACACATCAATATATAAATCAAATCAGCCCAATCATATGGGTGATTGTTATTCAGGTACAAAAGTTGATGTTGCTAAAAAGCTAAAGTTTTGACCACAGTAATATACTATTTATCTGATCACAGTAATAGACAATTTATTTGATCACAGTATCACAGTTTCTTTAAGTGTCTTGTGTAACTGATTCAAAGTCGACAGCAACAGTTGGAACTAAAAGGTTTCGCTAAACAAGCACATTTAGTAAGAAACCCAGAGATTTCTTTAAAAAAGGAAAAGGTTGTGCTTTACAGTCCTTAAGGTTGTGGTGCATTGAAAAGTAACAATTATGTAAGGGAAACAACTATTACTATGTTCAAAGGAAAAAAAGAAAAACAATAAAAAAAACTAAATTATCCACCATCACTGAGCATAAGTAATATTCTAAAACATTACCACACATTTTAGAGGACCAGTGTGCTTAGGATGGTGCCCCAAAGCTGAAAACTATAATTTGTTGGTTAATAAAACTTAGCAGGGTATGCTATTGGGCTTAAAAACTGTGGCTAATGGTCAACAATTTCATTTAGCCACATACAAAGTTGAAGCCGCAACCCAATTACACCCTTTATTAAAGAAAATCTTGCTTGGTTTAACTCAAATGTAATGTATTACATGCTTAGTCAAAGAACTTCAATAAGCAGCAGTGTAGTGCTGGTTGTATACATAAACTGTGTATACATAAACTGGCTACATATATTACAGGTATAGCAAAGCCTGCTTCCATCTAAACTCCTTCTAATGGAATTTATTCTCAAGGTTGTCATTCTGTGAGAACCTCAAACAGGGTAAAATTTAAGACCCTTTAATTAAAAAAACAAATCTAAAACAATTGTGGTAAATCTACTTCAGTGTAGAATGCCGATTTTTAATGAAGACATTTTCATGGCAGAGAGGTTCAGAAGATGAATACATAGTAAACTAGATTTTGATAGTTTTAAACCCATGTGAGCGACAGGTAAATTATTTCAACTCTGTTTTTGTTTTGATAATCCATTTTGTAGAGAGGACAGTGATCTTTTCAAAAATGAAATTAAAATTCTCACCAAGGACATGCAGATGTGATGCAGAATTCAAAATAAACAGCTGAGTATTGCCTCCTATAATACTATGAAAACAGGAGTGAACCGCACACCGTGCAAAACACCATCAAGATTACAGCAAAACTACCAAGAAAATTTCTCAGTGGGTAAAACAGCTCTACATGTTAAAAACCACACCTTTATTAAGTTTCAGACAAAATGGATTTCACATAGTGTCAATTATACGAAAATAATAGAAGAATTCAAATGTTGCTTTCTAATATAGCATAAAAAACATGCCAGTTCTACTAATGTTAGTGGATACCTTTAGTAGAAGCTGATGGATAAATCCTCACCAATGTCAGTGATAAAGTAAGGTAGTAAATAAGGAACGAAGAACAGTGTTACATAGTTGGCTGACATTTAAAGAGAGATCACACAATATCATTGTTAGAGAAACTAGACTTTAAAAGTAACTGACAAAGAGAGCAGCATGTACCAATATAGTTTAATTATTGAGTCATGTATGTGTCATAAATCACAAACCTTTAGAATCTTGGGTGTCTATGTTATAAAATGGGGGATTTTAAAACATAAAGAAGCAGTTGCTTCCCTTGTTCTATTGTTCAGACGCATAAAAACATCTTATCAAACTAAGATAGCTGGTTTAAAACATTTGAGAGGATGAAATGCAGCAAACCACTTTCAAGTTTAGTCAAGGTTTTTCCCATCGTTCTGTCTCAATCGCTTGTTCAGAGGTAATAATACTAGAGAAGCCATCTTCTCAGATGGAAATTTTATTGTCTTAGAACAAAAAAACTTCGAACAACTAAGGTTTGATATGGGAGCCTGAGGACAAAGACGCAGAGTTTAGACACTGAGACACTGCTCTGAGATCAAGGATATTAAAAAAATGACTGTCATTATTGATTTAGTTGGTGGGGAAAGGTCTGAATTTGTGAGGTCTGAAATTCAAAGTGCTTCAACTGTATATAACAAATCTATTTGTCTGCTTTGCTTCTGCAAAACACTTCTACATTAGTATTAATTTCACTGCATTTATTTTTAGCATGGAACATACATTTCCACACATCCTTCCAATAGATTAACATATTTAAATTCAAAAGCAGATTTACTTCTCAAAATGATGAAGCTTGACCTTTATCTTCAGACTCGTGTACAATTAGTAAACAGAAAATGTACAAACTTAAAATGCTATTGTACATGTACCATTGTTCCAGTTTCTCAAAGACTGAGAACTAGGGGCCAGTGAAACTTATTTATATGAGATGGTTAGGGCCGTGACAGCAGACAGTGCTTTAGAAAAAAAATGGTACCTCAGAGAAGTGTAATATATCTGTAAAACATCCATATTCTCCCTGAGCTTATACATGTACACCTCAGCCATTACTATAAGCTAGTAATTTTTTGACAGTAAAGTGCAACATTTATTAATACTTTTTTGAACAATTTAAAGAGGGCATAACATGTTAGGGCAGCTCATTGACAAGAAAGGGGGTAAAACCACAACCTATGTTGATTAATGACTGGATTTAATAAACTAATTGTTTTAATTATGTTTCTTTGTATTACTTTTATTATTGTGTAGTTATTTTTATTTTGATGTGAATATGGAAAAATTTTGCAGATAAAACAGTCTTTATCTTCATCTAAATGTAAAAAAAACTGCTTTAAGAAGTGCATCTTAGGTTACAGTCACTGATTTCACATGTTAAGATTTGTGAAACATGAAAATGCTCTTCTGTTTGAAAGAAAGTAATTAATGGACAGACATTTGTCTGGGCAAACCCAAATCATGTCAAAGAAAACTGATCTTTGATTATTTAAAAGAAAAAAATCTGAAAGCAACAATTTATCAGTAGCGTTTTGGCTAATTCTTCAAAAGTAAAAAGTCATCCATGGCAGTGTGTGTCAATCCTCTTGTGAACATTCTGATGAAAGAGTGTGTCTCTGTGTGGGAAAGAGAGGTGGAGGAAAGTCAGATTCAGTCTGTCGGATTTCTGTTCTTGTGTACATATATGTGTGAGTTGTAATGAGTAATTTTGTGATGTAATGCTTTCTTACAATGGCCACTTATTTACTATAATAACCCTTCGATTTGCGACGATAATAGGAAAAGGTGTACTGAACTGTGTTTTAAACTTTTTGTCACCCATAAAGAGCAAACATGTCCAAATTATATTGTGAAGAGACGACCATAAAACCAAGGTGTGATGTGGAAGACGCTGAGTCGGTGAATGAGTAAACATTTATAACAAAGTATTGAGCTCTGATTGATTTGTGTTTGTGCTGACGCATGAATATAAATATTCTCTGTGTTTATATTAACAAATTATTAAGATGCAATGATCTGTGAAAATCATTTGTGAAAATACGTATGTGTGGTAAATGTCCGACACAACCGGTTTTTATGAGAATTGTGCGAATGTGTGATTGCACTTCAGTCTGTGCAACCGACTTGTCATGTCTTGCATGTAGGTGTTTTTGGAACATTTCAGTATTAGTGTGTGTATACCCGCATGTGTGTGGTACTGTACGGTAATTTGTATGTGTGTGTTGATCTGCGTTTCTCCTCTGCCCAGATGGCTGTGCTCAGAGGCTGGAGCTTCAGAGATCTGTTTGCCAGCGGTGAATACTGATCAGAGATCACTGTCACATCTCCAGCGCACACATGCACGCATTCATGCAGAAACTCGTCATCCATCTTCAGCCTCACACACCTCCACCTCCACATGGTCAAAGTACTAATTCCCACCATCACTACGTGTTGTCCATGCTGATACTTTCAGGCTCTGCAGGTCATGGCTGCAGAACTGATTGTTTGGTTTTCTGTCGCTGACACTTTGCTAGCAATGGTCTGATGTGTCAGCTTTATGCTGCATTTCTGGTTGTTAAATAGAATGCTTTTAAAAATGATTACAGTGCCGTGGATAGGGTTAATGGATTGAGGAACTAATACTTTGCCCTTTTTGGCTGTCTGGGCCACTTTCTCTTGAGTCTAAAACTAAAACTGATCAATTTTATTAACCTAAAAGGGATGACATATCTACACATGAAACCACTCAAAACTTATGCTACTACTCAGGGTGTGACTGAGATCTTGTAGCACAAGATCTTTGACATAACAAGCGCCACTATATTTCAGCATGTCAGCATGTGACTTCTGGTAAAATAAGTGTAAGCTTTTACTATGAGCCCCAGACACGAAGGTGAGAGCTTTAAATTTGACACCAAATGTTAACGACTCTTGTATTAAAGTAAGAAAGGAAGTAGTTCCTGGACTGGACTATTGTGTTGACAGAGTCGACTAATAAAGACTTCTCATCAGGCTAGCTGACAAAAGTCCATCTCTATTAAATCATTTGTGTTACAGCATTTTTGGTACTTGGGGGAAAAAAAAGAAACCGAGTGATAGATAAAATACCCACTATGAGAATACTGCAAATGGCTAAAAAACAAAAAAGGGGTGTCTGTAGTTTTCCCAAAACTATTAATCAAATATTGTCTTATCTTGTTCCTATAAACCCCATATATATTGGGATATTTGTTACAATTCTGTCTACAATTCTAGAAAAAATTTCCCAGTGCAGCCTTTCTTTTATGGTCAGAATATTTATACCTGCAAAATTATCCAAACATTTATGTTTTCCATGACAGATGGAGCTTTTTAACTATACAAAGCAATGTCATTTCAAGGGTACTTGTGGCCTGATAGATATTCATGAGTTAGTTATGGTCATAGACCAGACAAAAATCTTCAAGGAAATTTATAGGTCAATTTATAAATTAATATTTACGTTAATGCTGCAAATTAGGATTAAAAAAGTCATTTAAAACAAGATTTTTTGAACAATCACCCTCACTCTACATTATAATAAACTGGGGAAGTTTGTTGCTGGTTAATAAAAGCAAGCAAACAAAAATAGAAGAAACTACTCATCACAGCAGTGGGGAAGGTGAATGCAGTGTCGGTACATGCAGAAGCCGTGTGGTAATTTTTAAATCCATCAACTGAAACCTGTATCTTCTGACCTTGCCAAACAATGCAAGCAGCTCACTCACCCAGTAGGTGCTCACCACCAATAATCATATACGATAATTCTCTGTTTGCAAAATACAACTGTAACATTTAGTCTATATGCATAAAACTACAACATCAGTTACAGCTTTCCTACATTTTCTGGGCCAAAGCGAGCTGCACCATTTATTGGACATCATGTTCCATGCCATGTATCATAAGATTTGTCGCACAAAGCAGCTTGTCCAGAAGGCAAAAAATCAAAGACGAAAAGAAGAAAACCTAATCCTCTGTAAATGTAATTGTTGAGTCACCAGTGGTAATCAATAAAGCCATCAAATTCCTGCAGATATACATTGTTTTCTTTAAACAAAATCAGCATTTAAAACCAAGGTCAAGTAAGACAGCATACAGAAAAATCCTAACAATCATCATTAAATGGGTAACTTGTTATTTGACATAGCAATCAAACCGTAAACCTTTAAGAAACAGGACCAAATTGTCTTGCTGCAGGGATCAAACCTGTCACCTCCACCTAATCAGCTCTTAGGCAAATGAATGTAAATTACTCTTCAGAGGACGAGCCACGTCAGTGTCCATTACACCTCGACACCCTGACACACTGCGATTCAGTTAGATTGCACAATGCATCTACTAAAAACACACACAGAGTACACACATAAACAAACACACAAAACTGAGGTCCAACAAATTCCGACTTTTACATAGACAAACCCGTGTTCATCCACAAGCAGACAAAATATTGTTGCTGTCACATAATTCTAAATAATGTTCAGGTCTCTCTCACTCACACGCACACACACACACACACACACACAGACACACACTAAGAGTTGCAGTATTCAGCTCAGCCGAAATGAAAGTGAGGAGGCAGCCGCATCACACCTCCAAATGGGCTTTGGGCTCTCTGAGGACTTTCATTGGGGGAACTCGTTGCTCTCTTGTGGCTGTCAGCAACACTAATCTGTCTTCTCACACACACACTTTCATGCACTCTCTCACACACACATATATATGCTGTAATCTGGTAAAAACAAAAAAAAAAAAAAAAAAAAAAAACACTGACAAGGATCTATACATTTGTAAGTGCTGTTTTTTGTGTACACTGACAGAAAAAAACCAGATGCACTGTACTCATTCACACATAAACGCAGACACTGTTTTATACAAGGTGTCAGTCTTTCTCTACTTATCATGCATGAGCCCACCAATGCAACACATGCTTCCCCTGCATTCCAGCTGCACAGTCTCGACAGGTACACTCGCATTTCTGTGAGGGCTTGAAATGCAACTGTTTCTCAAGGTTCAGTTCCCTAACTGCTGAAATACGACACAGCAACCTCTAGTGCCGCATACCGGACACAAACAAAAAGAAAATGCACACTTTTGCACACACACATGCACACAAATATGTTTTTACAGAAAGAAGAAAACAAAAACTCAATTTCTAAAGTAGAACAGAGTTTCTACAGCTCTCCGTCTTCTGAAAATAAAATAAATCAGTTTCCTGTCTGTGCCACAATATTGCCACATTCCTATGAGCTCAAAATGACCAAACTTGCAATTTGCCAAGAATGTACAATGGAATATATGCACAAAAACATCTGCCATGCCTCAGAGTGGAAGTTAAAGTGGGCTACACATGTTTTGTTCAAGGGGGTTCTCAGGTTTCACGAGGAAGGGAACCCCAAGGTTCTCCTAGTGATTGCTGTGTCGTGCACAGCGGAGGAACAGCTCTCAGAGCTTTGATATACTCACCGGAAGGCACAAAATGAAGAACTTTGTTGGTCTCCATAGCTGAGCAAGTGGTGGCAAATGCACGCTTCCAATCCCAACCGCCTCCCCCCCGAAATCAACCCATCACGGTTGTGTTATCCTGTGCTGATGAGACTAAGATCACCTCTGCTCACCCGTGCTCTGCTCTGTTTCTGACTGCCTCTCAGACACATGCAGTGACTCAGCCCCACTCTGCCTGCCTACTCGCTTTCTTCTCACTGGGTCCTAGTGCCTTTTTTTTCTTCCTTTGCTTCTTTATTCCAACATCCCATTGTTCAATCTCAAGGAAAAGCTTTGGTCTAGACACACCTCTCCAACATTTATAAAGATGTTGTGTTGTAAGCCACCCAGCTCTCCTGTATGCTTTTTTAAGTTGAGTTCAACTCAAGAAGGTCAAAATGTATGTGAGTGCACCTCCTCTGCACTCATTTCCTGCATCAATATTTGTGCACCAATGCTGGTTCTATTGGAATACTAAGCTAACATTTTTAAATAAAGAGATCATAATGTTCAGTTATTTGCTCACAAAATGCCAGCAAGCATGCTTGATTTCAAAGATTTGCTTTTGTGCCGCCATAACCCTAAGTGAGATTCGATTTGTGTTGACACCTCTGCAAAGGCTAAAATCTCCAGTCTTGCATGTTGACATGTAATACTAACACTATTCATTAAAGAAGGAAGATCTGGGAACATGCAACTGGTTCTTTTGGTCACTGGTTCAAATTGGTTTTATGGAATTTCCTATTTATTCATACACCTAGAAAATGTAGGTTTAAAGCATTATTCTAACATGTCTTTTCAGACCAAAGTAATATCATGTTATCTGCAAGAAGTCAAATTTCAGACTTTTTAAGATATTTTTAATGTCACCTTCAATAAAATTTAAGGCCCCCAAAAAACATAAATATAGGGGATGGTTGGGGGATCCTGCTGTATTACAATCAAGCATAGCATGTGTCACGCAATGAGACACATTCACATTTAGTTTTTGTCTATTTATGAATACAATAATTGAACCAGAGAACACTTTTGTCACTTTATGCTCAATAAAGTGATAAAAGTGTTCTCTGGTTTAATTGTAGTATGAACCAGTGCAAAAAAGTTTGCTTGCGATTTGTGAGTAAGGGATCATTCAACGAAACACATCCCCTTATCTCCTCATTGGAATTGTAAGACTGGCTCTTGACCACTGTGTTTAAAATCCAGAAAACCTCAGACTTCAGAGCTTGTTCCACACCAAATGCTGCTCTTAGATCAGTGCTAGTAGTAGTAGAAATGACAACCGTTTTCCGAGGAGCTTAAGCTACGCCAGGGGAGCAAAACAGAGAAATGTATGAGGTCTCTTTTGCTCCTTTTCCACTGGCTTGATTTGGTCCTACTCGACTCCACTCTGAGCGTTTCCATTACTGTTTTTTTCATACGGGAACCTACTTTTTTCGTCCCTGCTCCAGAGCAGGTGAGATCGGGGCTGAGTCGGGACTACATGTGACGTGAACAGACTGCTGTTAACTGACTGGCCGTGGGAGGAGCAGAAATGAGAAGGTATTCACTGAAGTAGTGCAGGGCAAAGGTAATAAAACTCAAAAGTGACTATAACAATATTAAGGACCACATTTGCCGGAGCGGGTCAAATCGAAATATAATTTTACGATTTACAAATAATAAACCATGCCTGAAGGCTAAAAGAAAAGAAAAAGGACACCATGACAGCTTTCTCAATTACACACAGGTAGGGGGCGCTATATTTAATAACATCTTAAATCAGCTGATCACACATAAAACCAGCTGTTCAGAAGCACATACATTCCCCCCATAACACACAAATTAATACCACCATGAAACAGTTTGTTTGGTTCGGAAATTTACTGACAGTCCTTTAGCAAACCAGCATCTGCAGGAGGACGGAGACACCAGAGAGCAGCTGCCCGTAATCAGACTACTTTCATCGGACCAAACAGGAGATAGACCCCGCTGAATCCACGGTGCACGAATATCCAATATCCAACCTTAAACTAACTTCACTGTGGTCATAAATCCGCTGTTTTGCGCTTTAAAGTCCTTGTCTTCATTATTGCCATGGCTGAGACAAACACTTCCTCATGAAGCCAAAAACTGTAATTTCTTTATGTAAACTTTGGAGCTTTACCAGTCCAGACAGTAGCGTTTCTCCTCTCTGTCAAGGGGCATATGTGCCTCTTGACAGCGGCTTTGTGCTTCTCACAGTTTAAATGGCTCCCTACAGCCTACAACCCATAGTGTAACACTTTTTTTGCACAGAATGCACCTAGCTTCTTATGGGTCGGCAGCAAAAGTGAGCCAAGGGCGAAAACGAACGTCAACCAGGCAACTGGCGATAAATTTGCCCTTATTACCCATAATAGACGCAAAAAGGCTTGCTAGCAAGGGTATATGAGCTGCTAGTTACCTGTAGCCTAAACCGCCTCAAGTCACAGCACGCAATGAACATGTCTGCGTGTGGCTCAAACTTTTGTTTGACAGAAAAGTCCTGCTAGAAAATAGTAAGTATTCTAGAAAATACGAGACTTAAATAGTCAGGCCACGACAAAATTTAGGACCTCTGATTAACGTATTTAAGGCCAACTTAGATTTTATTTTTGATTTTAAGACATTTTAAGGCCCTAATTTTAGATACATGAATTTCAGACTTTTTAAGGATGTGCGGACACTAGTGATTGGTACCGAATTCAGTACTTTTATAGGTATCAACCAAATTCCGTCGGTACTACCGAGTACCAATTCAGGTAAAATCAAACGGTACCATGTTTCGAAACCTAACTGCATCACTGTGACACTGAGGGAGGTGAAGAGTTTTTCATGTCGGTTTTTCATGTCGGACATGAATGCAGCATTGCACGCACAAGAGCATAATGACATTAGTAGCCGCTGGTACAGTCAACAAAGCATGGCTGATAGAAGGCGCTTGAAAGTATGAAATTCAGATTACGGTTGCTGCAATATTTGTGACGTCAAGTGCAAAGCCAGAAGCGGGAATACTTCTAATCTGAGGAAGCACCTGGTTAAGCACAAGATTTGAAGACTGTGTCAGCCTCAGATCTATGACTACAACTCCAGCATTCTGCACCATTAGTACGCCTGCATCCGTTAGGGATTCGTTGTCTGCAGCCAGCAACATGGGAGAAAAAATGTTTGAAACAACTGAGATGTTACAATACAAACAGCTGGATGTTGTTTAGAAATATTCATTAAAGTTTAGATATTGAGAAATACATATGTTAAATTGAAAAATTTTAGATTTATTATTAAAAAAACTAACATGTATTACCACATAAACACACACAAAAGTACTGAAAACTGGCACTGTTGAGTAAAGGTATCAATTCCCAGGTACCGGTACTGTAACGGTAACTTAAATGTGAACGGTACCCACTCCTAGCGGACACCATGAATATTAAGGTTTTGGAATAGCCCAGCTAGAGTACCAACTAGAATCTATGAATGGAGCAAAGGATTAGGCTGATAGTAGGGAGACCTTCTACCCTTGGAGCTCATAACTACAGAGAAATCACAGAAATTTGTAAAAAACCTCTCACCAGTTTTAAAAAGGGTTTGATTGCTGCAATACCAAAAAGAGATTTTTCCATTATTTTGAGAATGGTGTAAATTGTATTTTATATATATGTACATATACAATATATATATAATATTATATATATATATATTATTTTATAATATATTATATTATATATATATATATATATATATACATCAAATTTTTATAAACACGAACAACACAACCGTTATACAAATTTTCATCAATGCTTAAGGCAGATATAGCCAAGATGGTTTTCACATGTTAAGACAGATCAACAGAAATAAATGGGGTCATGTTACTTCAAAAGCAGGCAAAACAAAAAAGCATCATCTTTGCTGACAGGGTGGTAATATGGCAAAGCAGCATAGATTAGGTTTAATAAGTTTTAACTGAACGAATCCTGTACACTGACACTTTTGAACGAACCTAGGTTAAATAATCGGCCACCACAGCTTTAACAATAGAATGACAATCTTAGGTTTGGGGTCAGTCATGACTGGATGGATGGCTAATGAGGTTGGGTATTGACTGTGATCTAGAAACAAGTCTTTTTTTCCAATCAAATTTATGAGCTAAAGAAAAAATTGTTTTATTTTATCCCTGCTTTCCACCAAGAATGTCTGGTCAAACAAAAACAATTTTGAGCAGTCTACTAAAACTACCAAAGAAACACTGCTGGAAGAAGAATTTGCAGTAAAATTATGTTCCAAACACCTCAAGGTTGTTCTAGCACGCATGCCAAAATTGTCTTTTGATGATGGAACTATAAAAGCAAAGACAAAATACATGCTATTTACTTCTAATGATAACAAGGATGCTTGGAACATAAGGTCCCAACTTGGATAATTATACCCTGCAACACAGCAAAAATGTTGGTGAAATGTTGTTAATAAGAATTAGCTTGCTTTAATAAAATATAGTACTGTGGGAAGCAATAAGATCACAGTTTAAAAAACTGTCTAATTAGTGTGCATGTGATAGTTATTTTTATAGTGAGCAGATGAGGAGCACACTGGACATACTTGAACAACAATCTGGGTTGCTCTGTCGATTTACAAAGAATAAAATAAATATCTCATCCATGCAACAACAGATGAAATACGAGTTCATAAAAAGGAGTAAAATCTCTTCTGCCACTAAACACTATCATACTTGTAATAACTGAAAATAACTTTTCTATGTAACTTTTTATGATTTGGGGAGCAAGGTCATCTGCTGATGTTCACAGTCAGTGAAGCCGTCAAATTGTAATTTTTAGAGCACTTCATCCTTCCTTCTGCTGACAAGCTTTATGGAGATGATGATTTCATTTTCCAGCAGAACTTGGCACCTACACACATAGCAATAGGAATGTTTTCTAAATACTGACAGATTTCAGCTGGTTCCTTGGTTCTCTATTACCTTTCTGCATCTTTTTCTTCATGTGTTCATTACTTCAATACTATCATTCCACCTCATTAGACATACCTACATTTATGGACTAAAGTTTTGATCTCTTATGTTTCGATTACTTGGGTTGTTACAAACATATAGTAGGTATTTCATGCCAATGAAAATATTGCAATATACAATATACTAAGAAACACATTGAAAACGTAATATGTACTTATTTTACCTGCTGTATTGCTATAAAATCTACATATGTGCCTCGCAAATATCATGCCAATGGGCTAAAGTTCACTTAGGCCTTTTCTAGAACTTGGATTACCGATTCCAGTTTTCTGTATGGGCACCTCTTGTTCACGCATAAAAGGAGTTTTTGGTAAAAAAAAAACGACTTCCAAAGTTGAGATACTTAAAAACTATATACTAGGGTTGGGCGTTCGGAGAAATATATTGACCACCGACGGTAGGCTGAGCCCTTCAACGGTTGTTTTTTTAAGAGCGATGTTTTTTTTTTTACCTACGGGTTAAGAGCGAAACATAGTGGGGCGTAGCCCGCTTGACTCCACCGATGTCCGCTGGACTTTTACGACCGTGTAAGCGGTGTTATGCAATCAACTGCTTGGCTGGAAAAAGTCTCCACATCAAACTGTTTTATATGTGACACACTGCTCCGAGCAGTGCGTGTACGCGAGTGATAGCGTAGCATACTCAGCCAGATGGTGAACACGTAAATGCTCATACAAATTTGTTGTGTTTGAGGCCTTTGCTGGCACTATATGTCTGCTAAAGTAATCCCATATAGAAGACTTGGTATTTTTTTGATAACCAGTTCATCCATTTTTTGATATTTGTGTTCTAAATTGGCAAATCTGTCCGTGCCTGTTTACATTGCTCTGCCCACAAAAAAGTCCAAACATCCTGTGCGTGAATATAATCACCCATCGTCATTTGTTGGAATATCGAATACCAGCTGGAAAAATGTTTCAAATTGCCCAACCTTTCTATACATCATCACCTTCCTAATAATGGCCTTAGTAATTTTTTGTTTGAAATGAATTTTTTGCCTAAGTCATCTCCTCATGATGCTAGCCACCTCTTGTAAAGTTGTCTAAATCCTCAGTTGAGGTCATGCAATTCCATGCCTGTTGTATAATGGCCTGTGTCAAGAGTGTGACTTAGACAGCTTTACAGGCTTTCAAAATGGCAACTGCTTCAGGAAAAACTAAATCTACTCAGCCACTGAAGCTATTTACATAATTCAGGGCTCATCCCCTATTGGTAAATGATGAGGATTATCATTATATGCTAGGCTTTAAATATTGCATAGATATTTAGTACTTTAATTATGTCTTTAAGCCAGCACTTTTTTTTTTTTACACAAAATAAATACATTCATGAAGCTAGCATTAAGTGGAATTGAGGGGAAGAGCTCCAGAATCTGTGGCAGTATCAAGTAATCATTTTTTGTCAACTCTTTTCTTTCTTTTTAAAGATTACTTCATCAACTGTTTTTCTTTTAATGTTCCACATATGATCTAATTGAGAAAGATATGTAGCTTCTTAAAAAGAACCATAAGAAATGGCTATGTCAACACATAGCCAAATCTGTTATTACCTTTTTGGGTGAAACTGTTAATAAATATTACATATATTTTGTGAAGATTTTTGTGTTTCCTGAAAAAATGACAGGCCTTCTCCAAGACTGCTCAATTTGTAAATTAATTAAAATGATAAATAAAATAACATTTAACATTTCCTTAACATAACCTTTTCATTTTCAATATATATATCTATCTATATATATATAGATAGATATATATACATACATACATAAAATAGTTTGACGGTATTAAATAAGCAATTTGATTTATGTTTAATACTTTCCGTTCGCCATCCATGTTGACTCGGACAAGGAAATAGATGGCACTGTCGTGGAAGAGAAGAGATCTAGAACTGCAGGTCAGAAACTGCGGTCTTTGAGTCTGCAGACACATGCTTCTCACAAAATGAGCCACAAACACAAGGCTTGTGCGATGGTATGAGGGAGCACCATGTTGCGTGCAGTCTCCGCCACCTAACATACAAGATGCGTAATGGTGCGGTTTGGGACCTGAGAAGAACAGTTGCCACTGACGTCACTCTCCTGCGCCGCTTGGAATTGCGAAGTCAAATTGATTTATGGAACACTTTTTGCGGGCGCGGTCATGAAAACGAAAAAGCATTTTCCTCTTAGTTTTCTCTTTAGTTGTATCACACAATGAGCAGTCTTGAAGAAAACGCAGTTTGAAAGATCTATTAGCAATTTCATTTATGAGTAAAAAATGCAGCTATGACTTTAGCAGCATTTTGATGGGACATGTTTTGAAAATGAAATGTTAAACGTTATTTTATTTATTATTTTAATTAAGTAACAGAATAAGCAGTCTTGAAGAAGAAAATTAAAATGCACTTTGAATTATCAGCAATTTCAATTATGAGTCACAAAATGCAGCTATGACTTTAAAATGAAAAGGCATTTCTGTTAATACATTTTAATTTTCAAATTTGACATTTCATATGAAGTTTGGTAACTTTTTGCTGAGACATCTTTTGAAAATGAAATGTTAAATGTTATTTTATGTATCATTTTAATTAATTTTTAAATTGAGCTGTCTTGGAGAAGAAAATGAAAATGCAGTTTGAATGATTTATTTTTAATTTTATTTATGAGTCAAAAATGCAGCTTTATTTTGAAAATGAAAAAGCATTTTATTAATACATTTTAATTTGAATATTGGGACACATTTGCTTCCATATATTTTAGGAAGGTGACAATATATATGGGGGACACCACAGCTGTCTTTGGCTTTATTCTGCTTCCATTTGACATAAAATGGAAGATGAAAGGTTACTGACTGAGAAGAGACAACACAGCTATAGTTTTTCAGGGAGAATCTTTATCCTAGCCCAGCTGGATTAATGCTCACGATCTTCTTGTTTTTTAAAAACAAAGGAAAACATATGTGTTTGAAAATGTATTTAAATGGTGTAACTGGGGTCTAAATATCATGCTGCAGTATACAGATGCTCTGTCTGCATTCACCATTTAGACATTCTCAATGCCTGGAGCAACTGAGGCTCTGCTCAGCTGTAGTATTAAAATGTATCCTGGCTGATCAAAATAAGGCCAGCCTAACAACATCCATTCAACCCTGTCATTAAAACCGTAAAAACTGTAACCTGATTAAAGTGTCTAGATTACAGTTAACCTTTTTACATGGAAATAAACACGTAACCGCACAGAGTGGGCTGTCACCTGAGCAATCATCAAGATATCAGATATTTCTGCTATTCATTCATTCATTCATTCACTTGAACCTTAATAAATTAAATCATCCTTCAGGGCAAACACTTTTTCACAGTACTGTGGTACGCCAACATTAGTAGCCAGAGATGAGATAGTTTAACAGCAACTTAAGCAAATTGATTTAAGTTTTTGTAACTGCATATTTGCAAAGACAAACCAATGAACAGTAACATTTAACTATCATAGTGCTATCCTGGATACACCTTGACTGGCAGTCAGCTAGAGTTTTTTTACTATAGCAAGATTCTGAAGACTGAAATGCTGCTGCCAGTAGGTTTATTGGTTCCAAACAAGACTGGGGGAGCATTATACAACCAAACGATACAGTTACTGACCCTAAAAAAGCCACTTAATGGCGACGTTGTTTAGCAATTAATTGATTGTGCAAATTCTAAATATGCACATGATAGTGGCCTGTTTTAACTCTCAAGTGTGAGCCTCATACAAGGGTTTAAAAATACATTACAACCATATACCTTATAGTTTAGCCTATAAATTATCAATACCCATGGCAGCTTTAGATTTAAATTAATCTTTTTATTTTAGAAACATGTTTCTTTTGACCGGAAGTAAATAACAGTTTGGCCCAGCTAGAGTCCCGACTTGAATCTGATAGGGAATCTGTGGAGGGAGCTAAAGATCAGGGTGATGGCAACAAGAGTTCCCATCTTCAAGCACTTGAAGACTTGAATAAATCATCAAAACATCAGTGGAAAATGAAGGGCATAATGATGCTAAGCAAAAGAAAGGATTTGATTGCATCACTGCCAATAAAACTATTCCACTGGTTATTAGAAGGAGCATAAATAATTGTTGAGATGCTATTTTTTATATAAAGCATCATACTCCTAATACATTGTTGTATTATTTTTTGGGAGATGCCTGTCTCATGTCCTTCTGGAAACAAACTTGTTGGTTGAAACATCACTTTAAAAGGAGAGGGCAGCATTTATGCAAGCAAGCAGAAAATGTTTTTACCTGATATAAAGGAAACCCCTTATTGCTTATGTTTTTCCAGCTTTGCAGCTTTCAACACATAAACCTTATGTTCACATGCTGCTTTGACAGATGCAATAGTTCCTACATAGCAAATGCCATATGCTTCCTATAATGTTGTGACAGATTGCTTTATATTAGAAAACATTTCTGTAATTGCAGAACTGTCTGGCTTCAAGCTTTGGAGCACGCTACAGTAACAGGTTGAGAAAAGCTGTGCAAATTCACGGAAAAACATGAAATTATTTTAACTCTGCTGTCTTTTCCTTCTTTATTTACTGTTAACTATAGTGTCCTGTAAAACTATGACCACAAACTGGTATTTTATTGGGGTTTTAAGTCCCAGACAAACAGAGTATTAAGTGCATAACTGAGCCTTTTTACACAGCAATAGCATCCCCATAGCATGAAGCTGTCATCAGCAAGTTTTACTGTGGGGTTGCTCAGACCAGGGTAATGTGACCTCTGGATCTCTGCAGCTCTTCCAGAGTTCCAATGGGCCTCTAAACTGATTCTCTGAATAATGCTACTATTGCTTAGCCTGTTTAAGGATGATGATTATTGATTAATTAATATTTATCAAAAATTCCATTAAAAAATCATACGGATAGCAATCAGAGATGTCCTCTGGTGTTGTGATTATGGGATCACAGCTCTTAATAATTACAATTAGTTGTTAATTCATTGATTGATAATGTCACTGTTTATTCAACCGCTTCACCGAAGGTGGGGGAACTTTGACCTTATTTTGAAAGATTAATCACTCTTGCACGAACTAAACACAAACGCTTCCCTTTAATATATATGTGAACATTTATTGAAGTCATATAGCCCTGATATACCACCATTCTGGTCCAAAAACCTTCACCTAACTAACAAGCACTATTCTGCGCAAAGGAGATAAAAAAGACTACCTAACAATAATAATAAAAGAAAATATATGCGCATTGTGTGTCTATGAAGATCAAACCAGCAGTTTTATGGAAAAAATGTGCAATTTGGATTAACTTAGAAAGAGAAGCCCTCTTGGCGTGCTGATGTCTCGATCGCGGCGATCAGCTGGTAAAACGGTGGGCTACACCATTAGCCCCTGGCAGCTGATTACCCAAAATCTCAAATAAAGAGTCATAAAACTTTGAGACGGGAACTCACGCGTCTATGATCAACTCAAAAGAAAAGCGGTAAACTTCTCATCCATACAAGAGGGGAAAATATGAAGAACTGTTTAGTCGACTGAATCAGCAAGGAGGAAACTCTTCTCCTTGGAAATAAAACCTCTGTGGGTTTTTCACCAGCGCCGGGTGTCGGCGTGGTCTTCGATCGGTATATGAATCTTCTGACCTTCTTGTATCAGACAGATTTCCAGCTTTCAAGCTCTTCTGGGAATGGCCACGTGGAGGAAAAGTTCGTCTGCGAGCTTTTGTCCCAGATATGGGCCTCCGTTGCGTCGTCCCTTGAGACACGCTGAAAATGGCAACGAAAGTTTCTTTTCCCCGTGTTTTATAATCCCGGTTGACGTCAGAGCTGCGCATGTTGAACAGCCTGTGTTGGATTTTGTCTTGGGTTATCAGTGTTCATGCACAGAACATCATTCAGATTTTATTGGTTCAAATTTGGGAAACAATTGATACTTTCACTTCCCATAGCTATCTCATAAAATACTTGGAAGTGCAGTTGTAATGTCACAAAATGTGAAAACGTTGAAGGGGTATGAATACTTTTACAAGGTGCTGTATGTGGATATATTTCTATGCTTATCAGATGAAATTGCTACTTTTGCTTAAACTTATCTCAAATTATAAACTGCTGTTTGACTATCATCTAATTTACAAAAATGATGTCCTGTCCTCACAGGGATGCCTTCAGAAGTTTAATTCATTTGCTGGAAACTATATTACATAGAATGCAGCCATGTTTCGACCAGTTGAAATTATGTCACAACTGATTTGTAGTCTAGTACTGTACAGGGCAGTGCTGCTGCAGTGTATCCGGTGTCCTTTTGTCCTTGTGCCAGATGTCAGGATGTGGTGTACGACTCATTAGGATGTCAAAATGTTCCCATACCAGTAAAGTCTTTTTATTTAGTGACTTTAAAGCCAAATGACCCATCTGCTGAGGTAGCTGTGTCTGCATCAGTTAAGGTATAATGGTAATGCTGCACAGCATATAATGATGCCCAAACAGCCACAGCTATTGCTTCAGTGAGTCATCAATCAGTGAGGGAATCCTGCTCACTTCCTTTGACCTGTACTAGAACTATGACTGTGTGTGTGTGTGTGTGTGTGTATGGGCATGTTTCTGTGCACTTATGCTTTACCAACACCTTGTTGACTGGTTCCGTAGGCGTCTTTATTGTCTTTCCATCTTTGCGAAGGCATCTATTTAGTCTCTTCAAGTGTAACTAATAGCTGATGTAGCTGTCAGCCATTCTGTCAGCATTATTGTATGTGTGTGTGCGTGTGTGTGTGTGTGTGAGAGAGAGAGAGAGAGAGAGAGACAGAGCTGTTTTTCTTTCTTTCAGTGCAGTCTTTGTTGTTGTTTATGCTGTACTCTGGCACAGGAAAAAAAGGAAAGGCACAGTGGTAATCATAACACTTGGGAATAACGAACGGAGAAATGATGAAGGAAACAAAAGAAGAAGAAGGTGATGGAGAAGAGGAAGAGAAGGTGGAAACAATTATTTCTAATTAAGCTGCTGCATGAAGCCTTCAGAACATAGCCTTCCTAGCTTCCCTTACCATGGATCTGTGTGTGTTACTGTTTGTGTCTTCAAAATTCTTAGTAGTGAGCTGAAGGTAATGCCAAGGGGATGAGGGCATATTTCAGGTCACAATATGGCTACAGAATTCAATTTGGGGAAGAACAACTTGATTATGTTCTCTCAGGCAAAAACAGCTCAGGGAACCCCTCCCCACACACACACACACACACATATACACACACATTACTGTAGCAGTGTAATGGTACCTGCAGTTCAATGTACTATGCAGATGGTTGCCAAATAAATTTATCTAAGAACTGTGTAACAGAGGGACTTACTGCCTATGGCACAAGCAACAGCAGATTGTTACTAAATCTAACTACCCTCCTTAGTATCACTTTACATCTAAACAGGGAAATCTTTAAACGGCAAAAGAGCCCATAATATGTGTTTCCCTTTGAATTTGTTTCTGGAAAAAATCATGATGGCATCAGAGATGAATGACAACATACCTAAAAGATATAACCAAAAAGGATGGGTCGTTTTTCTCCTCTCTCATGATCTCTGGTAATATGTGGTTGCAGGCCTTCAGACCATCTTTCCACACCGGTTGCACCAGTGTACCTAACTTTTTCAGTTCAAAAACACGATATTACATTTTTAAAAGGTGTAATGTTTGGTATTTTCTTTACATATTGACAGTAATATAAACAGAGATGTAACCATGAGAAATACTAGCATTGCATACCAATGTGTCAGTTCTCAACAGTGTTTTCAGGGTTTTGAAAAAAGGGGTTATAGTATATCTAGAAATTATCATAGCATACTGAATTTAATGTGTAGGAAGTGGATATTCCTTTTTTAGTATATTAGTAGTAATATTTTTGCCACAATATTTTTTATTCCCTTTATTCGCATATTGACTTGCACAAACATGCAGAATGTTTACTATATCACATTTTATGTTTTGTGTTATAGCTAGAACAGTTCTGTCTAGAAGATGAGCTCATGTGTCTCAATGAGCTCACTTGTACAGAAAATGCAAAATGCAAAAACAGATAAATTGCAAAAATGCAATAACTTATAGAATAACGTATGGATTTGCAAATAAGCATTTTAGGATGAACTTGACAGAATTATCAAAAGAGACATCTTTGCAGAAATAAATAAAATACAATACATTTAGACTTTAACGGTCTCACAATGGAGCAATTGTCCAGGCAGCATTCAGGGCTAAGGGTCTTGCTCAGGGACCAAGAGTGGCAGGCTGTGGGATTCAAACCAAGGTACTTGTGGCCTCTCCATGATGCAAATGGCCTGCTCTCTAACCACTAGGCCACCACTCCCCTAATAAGGTGATTGTTTTACTGTTAGATACAATCCAACAACTGATATATATTAAATTAACTAATGCAACAACCTGATTTGTGTCTACAATGCATTGCTTATGATGCAGGAAGTTTCTAAATTTTCTTTACAAACAGTACTGAAAAGTTAACACATTTCACTTACTTTTTTCCTAAGACAAACAAATGTCACCAGCTGATGAAAGTGGGCACCACAAATATACTGAGTACAAACTTTTCCTGAGGGTGTTGTGTTCTTATAAACTGTGAAGATCCCGTCGTTTACTTTAATGAGCTCTAAAATATGACATCTGAACTGCATTGCTGAGACTCCTATTGGAAGGATTTGAAGACCCTTATTGTGAAGTTAGGCTGTATTGAAGCTTTTAACAAAGTACAAATATTTGTCAGAATGCCTCAGACAAAATGCCTTATTATTTTGTCAGTTATGCCAAGAATGGAGACCCTCGAAAAGTGCCTTCTCCAATAAATCTGACAAGCTGGTAACAAGTTAAACAGACAAACTAGATCATTCTGTAGTCCAAAAACATAGCTAAAAGGTAACTAAGTGTTTTTTTTGTTTGTTTGTTTTTTTCGTGTCCTGTCTGGCAGAGTAGCACTCAGAATTGTTTTCTGAGTACCAAGAACTGCCAAGAATGGACACGGAGCTGGAAACAAAAAAAAAAAAAGAAGCAAGAAAGAGAGAGAGGTAGGGCAAAAAGGAAAAACGGAGAGGAGAAAAGAAAAGAACAGAGGAGAGAAATAAGGATGAAGAAAATACAAGATACTAGAGGGCTGCTTCTACACATGCTGAAACATACACTGCTCAAACGAATAAAGGCAACACTTAAACAACACAATATAACTCCAAGTAAATCAAACTTCTGTGAAATCAAACTGTCCACTTAGGAAGCAACACTGATTGACAATCAATTTCACATGCTGTTGTGCAAATGGAATAGACAACAGGGGGAAATCTTTGGCGATTAGCAAGACACACTCAATAAAGGAGTGGTTCTGGAGGTGGGGACCACAGACCACTTCTCAGTACCTATGCTTTCTGGCTGATGTTTTGGTCACTTTTGAATGTTGGTGGTAGCATGAGACGGACCCTACAACCCACACAAGTGGCTAAGGTAGTGCAGCTCATCCAGGATGGCACATCAATGCGAGCTGTGGCAAGACGGTTTGCTGCGTCTGTCAGCGTAGTCTCCAGAGCCTGGAGGCGCTACCAGGAGACAGGCCAGTACACCAGGAGACGTGGAGGAGGCCGTAGGAGGGCAACAACCCAGCAGCAGGACCACTACCTCCGCCTTTGTGCAAGGAGGAACAGGAGGAGCACTGCCAGAGCCCTGCAAAATGACCTCCAGTAGGCCACAAATGTGCATGTGTCTGCACAAACAGTTAGAAACTGACTCCGTGAGGATGATATGAGGGCCCGACGTCCACAAATGGGGGTTGTGCTCACAGTCCAACACCGTGCAGGACGCTTGGCATTTGCCAGAGAACACCAGGATTGGTAAATTCGCCACTAGTGCCCTGTGCTCTTCACAGATGAAAGCAGGTTCACACTGAGCACATGTGACAGATGTGACAAAGTCTGGAGACACCGTGGAGAGCGATCTGCTGCCTGCAACATCCTTGAGCATGACCGGTTTGGCAGTGGGTCAATAATGGTGTGGGGTGGCATTTCTTTGGAGGGCCACATGGCCCTCCATGTGCTCGCCAGAGGTAGCCTGACTGCCATTAGGTACCGAGATGAGATCCTCAGACCCCTTGTGAGACCATATGCTGGTGCGGTTGGCCCTGGGTTCCTCCTAATGCAGGACAATGCTAGACCTCATGTGGCTGGAGTGTGTCAGCAGTTCCTGCAAGATGAAGACATTGAAGCTATGGACTGGCCCGCCCGTTCCCCAGACCTGAATCCGATTGAGCACATCTGGGACATCATGTCTCGCTCCATCCACCAACGTCACGTTGCACCACAGACTGTCCAGGAGTTGGTGGATGCTTTAGTCCAGGTTTGGGAGGAGATCCCTCAGGAGACCATCCGCCGTCTCATCAGGAGCATGGCCAGGCGTTTTAGGGAGGTCATACAGGCACGTGGAGGCCTCACACAATACTGAGCCTCATTTTGACTTGTTTTAAGGACATTACATCAAAGTTGGATCAGCCTGTAGTGTGTTTTTCCACTTTAATTTTGTGTGTGACTCCAAATCCAGGCCTCCATTGGGTAATAAATTTGATTTCCATTGATGATTTTTGTGTGATTTTGTTGTCAGCACATTCAACTTTGTACAGAACAAATTATTCGATGAGAATATTTCACTCATTCAGACCTAGGATGTGTTATTTGAGTGTTCCCTTTATTTTTTTGAGCAGTGCATATAACAACAGCAATGTTACTGAAAAGTGCACAGTACAAATGAATGCAAAATGTATTAGGTGGTAACTGCATCTCAATATAGGACATCAGTGTATCTGTTAACACCTGTGGGTGCAAGTGTGAGCACGCTTGTGTAGATAAGGTTTCTCCATAAAAATATGCAATGGCGAGTGTGAGGAGCCACAGGCCTGCCCCCCTGGACACAAGATAGACATGGAGATCTAAGCCACAGACAACCAAAAGGCCCCCCAGAGCACAGGAATCCCAGGAGGACCACCGCCGGCACTAACACAACCGCCCCCGAGAAGAGCAGAGGAGAGCCCCAGGGGAACCACTCCGCAGCCACAGTGCAGAAGCCCGAAGGACCTGCAGCGATGAACCCACAGGCCCCACCAGCAGTCGTCTACGGCGGAGCAGAAAGGACCCCCCCCGACTTCACACCAATACAGGAAAAACTCACCTGGCAGGAGATCTCCAGCCGGCAGCACGCACCCGGAGCTCCACCGTCAAAGCTTAGCTGATCAAATGCCGGTGACCACACATCCAAAAAGAGGACACACCGCCCCAGGCTGAGCACAAAGCGCCAGCCACCCCATTGCAGGTACAAGACATTTTGGGTCAAAAGGAAGAATCAGAGGGAGGCGACCACAGCACCCCAAAGACCAGGCACCCCGTCAACCTAACACCCTAACCCCGGAGGCGCCCCAGCATGCCAGCCATACACACTACTTCAGGGCATACCCCACCACACCCAAGCAAACTGGCTAGTACCTCCAACCAAAGCAAAGCCACATCCTAATCACCGTCCCACACTGCCCAGCCAAGACTCCCCCGCGGTATCCCGGCGCCAAACTACCCCAGCCGATGGACCAAGAGAGCCCAAATAACAGCTCCGGTACCAATCGACCCCCAAGAGACAAGCACAAGGCCTCAAGAACCGACCGAAAAACAGGACCAACACCCCCAGCCCCCTGGAACCACCCAAACCTTCAAACCCAGATCCCCAGCCCCGACACCCAGTTCCCCACCCGAAGAAGCCACCGAACCTCCAATAAAGAGAAGCCAGCCAGAAGCGCATAGCGACGACCAAGAGTGTGGCCCCATTCCAAAAAAAAAAAAAAACACCATTTAAAGGAGGGCACACAACCAACATGCCCATCCAGCCCCCGAGACCACAGGGCAGAGGCAACAGAGCACCCAGTCCCTGATTCCCCCCAGCCCAGCCCCGGATCACAACCAGGCTAGCGGAGTCACAAAACACACTCCACACCAGCACCGAAGCGTCCAATAAGCCTCATCCGACTCAAAACAATAGGCCCACCCAAATTCAAACCCCCAGCCAGCATAGACACATGCACCCCCCATTGATAAATGAACCGAAACTGCCAGTGCCAGCTAGGCAGTCAAGCACACCCTGCGACGCACCATTGCGCTCGCCACTGTGCCCAAGGGAAAGACAGCGGCCCAGCAAGCCGAAGGGCACCACAGAAACCCGCAACTGCAGAGAGGCTGCATTCCCCCCCCTCCCCCGAGACACAAAACCACCAACATCCAGGCCAGCCAAGCAAAAGCGATGGAGCCAAGCCAAGCCACAGCTACCCCCGAGCCAACACCACACCAACAGCAACACCACGCATCTTTCCTCAGGTCCATAGGGACACGCTGAAAACCACCAACCCCAGGCACAGACCACCCACAGGTACCACTCAGCAGACAAGCAAACCCCACCCGAGTACAAGGCCGAGAAGCCCGATGCAAACACAAAGCCCAGTGATGCCTGCCCTGCAACACCAACACGACTGCCAGAGCTGCACCCCACAGGACCACCACCACAGCACCCCATACAGTGAAGGACAGAACACAGCAAAGAGCACATAAAGCAAAAGCCGTGTGCAAAGCCCAGATTGTGCAAATCCACGCCCACCAGCCTCCCAAAAATAAAGCCCCCCCACTGCAACCAAACTAAACCCATGCTCTACATCCATATACCAGCCAGAAGTAGCCCAGCAAGAAAACCCACATCAAAATGGTAAAATGATAAATGGCCTGAACTGGTATAGCGCTTTATCAAGTCCCTAAAGACCCCAAAGCGCTTTACACTACAATCAGTCATTCGCCCATTCATACACACATTCACACACTGACAGTGGTGAACTACAATGTAGGCACAGCCTACAGACCACTCCACCCTGGTAACTCTGGCCAGCACACCTGCCCACCCAAACTATGCAGACCCCTCCAACCCCTCCTCCAGACAGAATTGGAACTGAGAACTATCAGAAACCATAACCAAGACAAGGAACCAGAACCTAAACCAGAACCACCCAGATCCAAACGATGCCTGTCCCCACCCAAGGCCAACCACCCACCCCCACCCCAAAAGAAAACCTACATCCACCCCAACATTCAAACAACTCCCAGAACAAATAAGACATTAGACACCCAAGTTTACTTCGCCCCACCCTCATCCACAGACCCTCCACCCTGCCAGCAGAATGCACTCCTTGAAGGAGAGAGCACCTGCAACCTAAACCCACCAGTTTGGGAGCACCCCAGACCGAGACGGCATGCCCCAGGAACCCCAAACCCCCAGGAGCAGCACAAACACCAAGCCAGTAACCTATGTCCGAAGAACACAGGCCCCCCAAAAGCAATGCATGCAGCCATCAGATGTCACCCCCGAGAGCCACCAAAACCCGACCCCGGTGAGGGCCACAGCCCCAAGCACCAGGCCCTCCAATGACCTCAACTCAGGGACTCCCCAGATGCCCCAACCCACCGTATCAGCAAAAACGCCTCAGAGGATGAAGCCAAAGGTCCCCCACCCCCACTAGGTGATGGAGCCGATTAAAGGAGCCCAGACAGATTGATCTGTTGTGCAGACAGAGGCTGCCTCCAGACTTATGCAATCCAACAAAAGGTCTCTATACTGTATCTAAGTGTTAGCTGCAAGTGGAGGTTGAAGACCTAACTCGTCTTTCTTCAAAACATCTATATTTTTACACAGGACAAATAACATAAAATACTTGTCCCACCCAATGTACACTTGTGCAGTTGTTGTGCCTCAGCCATGGAATGAAACATGGATTGAACTGTATGCAAAGAGGCTGGTGGGAAACTCTGCATCTTTAATTACACACATTAACCTACTTTAGTCCAGCCCAGGAAGGAGGAGTAACAGCTGGAATCTCCATGATGTCATGGAGCCATTAACAACTCATTTCTCCCAGACCAATTCTTATATTTTAAGGAGAAGTTGTTGTGAATTTAGTGTGAATGTTGTGAATGTGTGCAAAGTTTGCTCTTTGAGAATGCCAGTGCTTGAATCACTCTTTCATCTTGTATTCTAGTACCACCACCATATTGGGCTGGTATTCACAAAACAATAATAACAGGCCAAAAATTATTTAATTAAATATCAAATAAATTAAGCATATTATAGCACAACACAGTACCAAAATGCATTTCTCTACTTAAACTAAAAGTGCAAAGAGGATTGGGCAGCGGACGAAGGTGGAAGAGGAGAAAGCCAGACAGACTTGGCAGGCCCAAGCGCATAGTGAGGGTCTGCTGGGAACGTCTGGCGGAGCCCTTGGCCAGGGATGTATTCAACTCTCACTTCCGGGAGAGCTTTGACCAGATTCCGGGGGATGTTGGAGACATAGAGTCCGAGTGGACCATGTTCTCCGCATCTATTGTCGATGCTGCTGCCTGTAGCTGCGGCCGTAAGGTCTGCGGTGCTTGTCGCGGCGGCAATCCCCGAACCCGGTGGTGGACACCGGCAGTAAGGGACGCTGTCAAACTGAAGAAGGAGTCCTATCGGCTGTGGTTGGCTTGTGGGACTCCTGAGGCGGCTGACGGGTACCATGAGGCAAGCATGCCACGGCCCAGGCAGTGGCAGAGGCAAAAACTCGGGCCTGGGAGGAGTTCGGTGAGGCCATGGAGAAGGACTACCGGTTGGCCTCGAAGCGATTCTGGCAAACTGTCCGGCACCTCAGGAGGGGGAAGCAGTGCTTCGTAAACACTGTGGGGGGGGGGGAGCAGCTGACCTCTACTGGGGACATTATCGGGCAGTGGAAGGAGTACTTCGAGGATCTCCTCAATCCTGCTATCATGCATTCCCTGGTGGAAACAGAGGCTGGGGACTCGGGTTGGACTTTTTCATCACCCAGGCTGAAGTCACCGAGGTGGTTCAAAAGCTCCGAGGTGGCAGGGCTTCGGGGGTGGATGAAATCCGCCCTGAGTACCTCAAGTCTCTGGATGTTGTGGGGCTGTCATGGTTGACACGCCTCTTCAACATTGCGTGGTGGTCGGGGACAGTGCCTCAGGTTTTAACTCTGATGTGTTTTTCTTATACCAGCTCTTGCATAAAACAGTTCTGAAAACTTATATAAATTACTTTCCTTCTGTAAAATTTTCCTACATCCCATATCTAATTCAGCAGTCAAACCCTGAAGAGGTGAACAGCTGATAGTGTGTACAAAAAAAATAAATAATTGTCCCCAAGTCTTAGGAACATTTTTTTGGGAATGACACAGCATGTCCCAAAAAAATTAATAACCACAATAGGGACATATAATTTTAAAGTCAAACCTATGAGTTTGGATAAAACAGACGAAAATTCTGTTGGATGCAAGAAAAAAAGAGAAACATTTGTGGATTACAATGCACAAATTAAAATGATTTTGTTGATTTTGTTTATGTGACTAACACAAAGCAGTGCCTGATGGTGAAGTGGAAGGGAAATGAAACGTGGTTTCAAAAACACTTCTATACTTTCTATCCCTGGTGACAGAAAGCATTCCTAAATCATGATGATGCTGCCACATGTCACAGTATGGAGGGTGTGTCAAAGGTGATGTATAGTGTTTTCTGCCACTCATAGCGTTTTGCATGTAAGCCAAAAGTAAAATTGTTGGTGTCACCATGTCTGGTCACCAATGACTTGCCATGTGTGTCCCTTACATGGTTTGAGGCAAACTTCAAACAGGACTTCTTAGGTTTTTTTAGAGATGGTTTTGTTTTCTCTGTCTTTTAGAAAGGCCAGATTTGTGTCTAAGGCTGAAACAATTAATCAGATTAATTCTGATTAATCGATTATTGAAATAATTGTCAACTAATTTAGTAATGGAATATTCGTTCACCGGAGTATAAAATAAACCATTTGCTGAAAGAACAACCTACTCAGAGCAGAATTGGCTCAAAATTGTACAAAATATATATTTACATTTTGCATATAAAATAAAAACCCTCTTTGTAAATATGCTCTATCCAGAACTCCTCAAGTGCCATAGTTTTAGCATCGCCTGGTTCCAATTCTGTAAAAAATCTCCTTTTAAGCATCTTTGTCAATCTCATTATTAATTGAACTAATAGTCTACAGATGAATCGATTAGCAAAATAATTGTTAGTTGCAGCCCTATTTGTGTCCCACTTGAGCTGTAGATCTCTGCAGCTCCTCCAGAGTGTCTATGAACATCTTGGCTGCTTGTCTGATTATTAATGTTTTACCTGGTTTGCCAGTTTAGTTGGACAGCTACTTCCTGGTAGGTCTGCAGCTGTCGCATACGC
Source organism: Crenichthys baileyi (assembly GCA_036173005.1). Classification (NCBI taxonomy): domain Eukaryota; kingdom Metazoa; phylum Chordata; class Actinopteri; order Cyprinodontiformes; family Goodeidae; genus Crenichthys; species Crenichthys baileyi. The sequence goes on from JAHHUM010002348.1 coordinate 272,136, forward strand.
TCTTTTTTTTCAGATTAAATAGTGCCATCTGAGATGTTCAAAACTTGGAAGGATAATAGTTATCCTGTTGACGGATTACCTTGCCTGAGCTGTTGATCTCTGCAATTCCTCCAGAGTGACTATGAACCTCTTGGCTGCTTGTCTGATTATTAATGTTTTACTTGCCTGGCCTGCCAATTTAGGTGGACAGCTACTTCTTGGTAGGTTTGCAGCTATCCCATTTCTTCTCTATTCTCAGATGATAGATTAAATACTTGGTTTCATTTGGGGTCACCTTATTAAAGTAGGTAAACACAACTGCTATCAATTCTTTACAGATTTGTATTTGTAAAATAGGAAAATCATGTTTCATTTTGCTTTCACTTCACAATTTTGCTCCACAATGTGTTACTCTATCACATAAAATACCAATAAAATACATTGAAGTTTTTGTTTGTAATGTGACAAAATGTAGAAAGGTTGAAAGCATATAAGTACTTTCGAAAGCCGCTGTACATACATACAATGCAGATTCAGCTACATTCATCCACATAAACACTAAAATAAAGATTAATGTGTTTTTTGCCCAATAACAACAACAAAGAAGACGATGTAATCACATCCCCAATTGAGGTGTTTTAGCCAAATGATGTTCACCATTAACAACATTAAAACCATTGTCTTGTGAGATAGATATTTAATACATACCGCCCTCTACTGGAAACTGTAGTCGCTCAAAACACCAACACAACTGAAGGTAACCATACTATATAGTATCTGTTAAAGAGTTACTTTTTAGCTAACACTATATGGAAATGAGGAGACCGTTAGGATTGGTCACCAGAATCACCAATAGTAGCAGCACCAGAGTTCTTGGATATAGTTTTTCTTACTTGATTCCCTCATAAACCCTCCCTATCCCCCTCCCTCTACATCCACATACACACACACCAGACTGCTACACAGAAAATGTTTGTTTTTAGGATTCTGAATTCTTTAAGAATAGAAGTATAACAGAAACATTTTAATTTCAAGTAAATCACATGGATCATCTGTTTTGGAAATCACTTACTCTTAGGCAAAACAACAAACCAACAACAAAACACAACCTGACCAAAATACCATAACAAAATCTTCATAGCTGTCTTTTGGTTGGGTATGGATCTGGATATTTAAAATAAAACTTTAGTGGACACACAGATAATTAAATGTAAAAGTGCTGAGACCTATTCTTATTGTTAATAACATTAATAACAGAGTGCGACTGTGTCATTAATCAGCGGTGGGTAGGCGCATATTTTCTCTAGCCTTACCAAAAAGAAAAAAATGATGTGTGATCCAGGGGTTAAGGTAAATCCAATAACACTGCTTGTGCATTTAATGTTATCTGATGTGTTTAAAAATCTAATATTGAATTGAATAGACATACCATTTAATGACAAAATATAATTTCCTGATGATCATTATTTAGATCAAGAGGAGTTTTTCATTTTAACAGCAGAAACTGCAGGCACATACTTTGAACCAATAATAGCTATGCAGAAGTGTATGTCACCATTATCAAAATACTGTAGATCAAACTGTTTCATTTTTAAAAAGTTAACCTCCCCCCTGCTTATCCAGAGTGACTTATGAAAACATGTCACTCTGTAGCAATTTAAAATTCTGTGCACCTACAGTGAGCATTAAAACAGCAATAAACTACAAAGGGCACCTTGCTGTATTGTGCTCTAAGCAGGAAGACAGCAAAGACAAAATCAGTGGACAAACATTGGGTGGGATTTCCTTTTCTCCTCACCGGCTCCTGCCCTACATTGTCCATTTTCAAATGCTGGCCAAGTGCCGCTTTCCATGGAGAATAATAAAATGTCTGTCATCAAACTGTACACTACTACAACACCCACCCGCACAAACAAATAAAGACTTACACAAAGTGCCTGCATTTTGTCAACAACACACTGAGTATGGTAACAATTCAAACATGTGCCTTTATCAAATACTGACATCACAATTACTTTGTCTTTTGCATGATTTTGATACATATACATTAAATAAGTGTTCGGAGTTAAAAGCCATAGTAATTAGTTCCATTTACAACTAAAATATAAAATATTGTTGTCTTCTGCTAAACAGTAACCATAATTCCAAGCAGATAAAACACCAGTTCAGCAATGTCCTGGCAAACACAGTAAACATAGTACAATATTTCACATTAAAACATATGCATAAAACAAGGGTTAAGCATAGAGTAAAGCAGCACTGCCTCTTGCCTAGCTGTAGCACTGCCAGTCAGCCGGCTGAAACAAGACTAAACTTTTGCCTTGCTGGTTGAGAATACTTGTGGTCACTAGTATCACAGAACGTTGTGGTACTGAAACTAAAGGAGCACCACTCATCACTCTTAAAATAAAGCTGCTTTAAAAGTTACAGTCGGCAACTTATGTGTTATACAAGAAGTGAATAAAAGCAGTATCATCAATTCTTCTTTATTTTTGTGTAAAACTGTAATATTTAAACTCAATACTAATGAGGATCTAATACTGGTACATGCCCAATTCTACAGCTTTTTAGTGATTCAATATTAAAAATGTTACAAAAAAAGAAACGGCATCAGATAAATTACTTAAATTAGTAGAGCAATCAGACAATAAGAATATTCATACAAATTAGTAAAGGCAAACAGGGCTGATCCTAAAAGTGAAATGAAAAGAGAAATATAATGAAATTATTGTGGTAATATTTGGATTGTATTATTAATTAACAAATGTGATAAATCCTGTCGCAATTAGTGATGAATTAAAGTTGTCACCACAAAGCTTTAATTAAGACTTCATCGATTCAACTCCGAACAAACATGTTCATTAGATTTCTGCAGATAAGAGTTTCTAAAGGCAAATAAAAAAGCTGGAACCTTACTGACTGGCCAGTCTCAGTGCATTTGAGCTGAGTGATTAATGGCTTTGATAGTAGCTACTTAGTTTCACCACACTCGCACCACACAGTTGTTAATGAATGACACTCGAACAACAGTTAACATTATTATCAAACTCATCCATGCATCCACGAACATCAGAGAAACACTAAGGCTGCAGAGACTGTGAGGCAGAAGTATAAAGAGGGTCTGTAGAGTAAGTGCTGCCTGGTAAAATAAGTAAATGAGACAAAAAACCTTTCAGTTCTGATTGAATCTTGATGTTCAGACCTTTTTTAAGTTATATCGTTGGCAGATATTTCTGCTACTGTAAATCAATTTGATCAGATGTTAATTTTGCTTAAAAACAAAAAAGTCTCTAATTTTAAGCAAGTAACTTTAAGCAACCTTAAACTTTTTTTTATAAAAAAAAACAAGTATAAGAATTGTACACTTCTCATTTAATTAACATCCATTAAAATACAGCCTAGTCATAAAACTGATGCAATATGTCTTTTGTTACATTAAATTTGATTAAAAAAAGAGGAATTTCTAAAAAGAATGATACCACTGTGATAAAAATCCAGGTTTTTCTTGACTAAAGTTTCAGGGTCCTAACAACACCTGTGGTGATCAGCTTTACTAACTGTAAACAGTGTCTATGTGTATTCTCTAGAGAATGTAGACTCAACCCTTAATTCAGATTTCTAACAGATGATAGTCCTTAGGAATGTTAATAAAACGTGTTTTAGATTGGACAATAAATGGGTCAATCTACCTGGAATTCACCTATAGCGGATGGGATCATCTATAGACTAGTAGTTAAACAATTTTAAACTGGGCTGCTAACAATTTATATAGATAACTGTTCACTGAGAAACTAATTTCACAGCTGATTTTGTTTTCTTGCTTAAAAAAAATTTAGTATAAAACCTTCAAACTGGAAGCAAAACAAGGGTGTAAAATGAATAGTTATCACACATCATTGTTTCCTGAATAACTAAATTATTAAATGATAATATTTTAACCCTACACTTTAATGCGAGCTGCACAGTACTAACGGGGTCATGAATGGACTCTTTCGAGAAGGTCAACATGTACAGCATGGTGTTAACAGCGTCATAGATTGAGGCTCAAATCCCAGTGGAACAAACAACATGTGTGCACTCTCAACTCCACCCGGAGCTCAGGATGAGAGTGCCAGCCAAATGGCATATAAAAAAGTGGTAATCCTACAAAGACAGGCAGTTACACAATATGCAATGGATGATGTGAAAAAAGTGCATTTACGGGGAAATCCAAGGTCAAAAGCAAGGAGAATTTAGAAAAAGGCTCAGAACTTTGGGAATCCAGAACTATGTGGCTTAACATTAAATTATTACATGACAAGCTAAAGCAAATGGGAGGTCATAAGGTTAATAGCCTCAGTGAATCGTTCAAATTATAAGCCCCAGGATGTTATTACATAAGTAAAAAAAGATATTGCAAACCAACAATTTCTAAAACTGTTTCTTTAAACAGCCTACACAGCTAAGCTTAATTTATATTTTGTACATTATTGTCAATAAATAAATGTGTATTCAATTATATCCTACATGTTCAAAGATATATGCAATGTAACAATATATGCAACCCCTGTTGCATCAGCTTCTAAAATGTCATTAGATTAAGCGGGAGCGTGGACATCCTTATATATAAGCTTACAGATATAATGATGACAAGCCCCTATAAGAAGATGCTTTATATGAATAAACAAGAAATATTGGCCAGGAATTACATGCATTTTCACTATGCCACATTTCACTGTTCAAATGAAATCTGCTTGTTTACATGTGTTTTGGACTGGTCACACTGTTTGCTTAACTTTGGTGATCAATATTTGCTCCAGTGTTATCTGAATTATGCTGTAAATCTCCAAACATGTCTGCCTGGGATGAAAACCTGCGTGGATGCAAGACATGTGTGCTCCTGTCTGCTTGGGACTGTCAAAATAAGATGACATCTTTCCGTATTCCCATGCTGAGACTGAGGCCTGCGGTGGAGTGCTCACACAAGAAGTTGTGTTTATAAAGTTGTATTGCATGATCATGCATCAATCATTTTTACTTGACTGATAATAGTTAGCTGGCATAATCTATATGAATTGAAACGAAGTGAAGAGAAGCTGATAGATTGGGGAATGATAATTGACAGAATCAGTAATGTATTTAATGTGATTTTTTGAGAAATCTTAGAATCGGCGGAGTAAATAAGATAAGTTTAAAGTAATGAGTAAATTTTGACCGATTTATGAGGTTATTTTTGAAATTATTCATATTCTCAATAATGCTTTATTGAATGTGTTGTGTACTTAAACTAAAGTAATGTGTTGAAAAGGTCATTCAGACAAGGGGAAGAAAGGGACAGTTGTTACACAACAGAGCATGGAATGGGACCCCACCAGAAGCAGGGTGAGTGTAGACCTTAACAGCAGGAGCAAAAAGTTTCCTAAATGAGGAGAGAGGGATGGTTTAGAGAGGTGAAGTCCTTTCTTCAATAAGTAAAGAAAGTGGAACAAGAGGGAGTTGTGTAGGTTCAAAAAAAGCAGACCAACAGTGTGTGGCAATAAGATTATAACACGTTTCAATTTGAATGTGTATTTAAAGTAATAAGTGGGGTGTTATTAGGAAACTAAAAATTAGTCAACAGACAGCCACATACAGAAGAGGCATGTCCCCATAGCTTTATGGTAAATAAGAATAAAATAGGCAACTACACTCACCCCGGGCCACTTATAGGCACACCGCCACTCTCGTTAAAGCAAAATTTTTAATCAGCCAATCACATGGCACAACCAATGGATTTACGCATGTAGACATGGTCAAAAGATCTGCCAGTTCAAACCGAGCATCGAAGGGGAAGAAAATGTTTAAGTGACTTTAAAAGTGGCATGGTTGTTGGTACCAAAGGGTGGTCTGAGTATTTCAAAACTGCTGATCTACTGGGATTTTCACGCACTACCAAACTCTAGGGTTTACAGAAATGGTCCGAAAAAAAAGAAAATATCCAGTGGGGGCATTTTTGGGTGCAAAGCCTTTTTGATGCCAAGGTCAGAGGAAATGGGGCCCAACTGCTTTTCTGTAAAAGGCTAGTACTCAAAAAACCACTTATACAACCAAAGGGATGCAGAAAGCACTCTGAAAGCACAACGTTGAACCTTTAGGGGATGGCTACAGCAGCAGAAACCACACCGGGGGCCCTCCTGTCACTAAGAACAGAAACTGAGGCTACAATTCGCAAGGGTTTGGGGCAAGCATGGACCTCCTGCCTTGTTCAACGGTTTGGCGGTGGTGGTGGGGTTTTTGGTGGTGGGGATTTTTCTTGGGCCCCTTTGGGGCCCCTTAGTACCAACTGAGCATCGTGTCAACGCCACAGCCTACCCAAGTATTGTTGCTGACCATGTCCATCCCTTTATGAACACAGTGTACCCATCTTCTGATGGTTACTTCCAGCAGGATAAAGCGCCATCTCCTAAAGCACGAATCATCTCAGACTGGTTTCTTGAACATAGCAATGAGTTCACTGTACTCAAATGGCCTCCACAGTCACCAGACTGTAGAGCACCTTTGAGATGTGGAGATTCGCATCATGGATGTGCAGCAGACAGATCTGCAGCATCTGTGTGATGCTATCATGTCAGTATGGACCAAACTCTCTGAGGAATGTTTACAGTACCTTGTTGAATCTATGCCACAAAGGATTAGGGCAGTTCTGAAGGCAAAAAGGGGTCCAACCCGGTACTAGCAAGGTGTACCTAATAAAGTGACCGGTGAGTGTAGGTGTTGATTTGTTGCCCGCAGAGCTCCAAGTCAAGGTTTGGACAGTGATGTAACAGGATTAACAGCAAGATCACAGCAGAATTTTGAGAGTGATAGAGCCTTAATTGTGAATGAAAGGACTTCGGTCCTTGAGCCTGAAGATATAAGACCCTGAATTAGGCATCCTCCTGGAACTGCTGACACTGTGCTTAGTACTTTTCTCCCGCTCTATATATACAGTACAGACCAAAAGTTTGGACACACCTTCTCATTCAAAGAGTTGTCTTTATTTTCATGACTATGAATATTTCCTGGGTTCGATTCCCGGCCGGGGGTCTTTCTGCATGGAGTTTGCATGTTCTCCCCGTGCATGCGTGGGTTCTCACCAGGTACTCCGGCTTCCTCCCACAGTCCAAAGACATGCCTGTTAGGTTAATTGGTCTCTCTAAATTGCCCTTAGGTGTATGAATGAGCTGCTGGAGATAGGCACCAGCTCCCCCGCGACCCACTATGGAATAAGCGGTAGAAAATGACTGACTGACTGACTGACTGACTATGAATACTGTACCTTCACACTGAAGGCATCAAAACTATGAATTTAAACACTGTGAATTTAAATTTTAAAACAAAAAAGTGTGAAAAAACTGAAATATGTCTTATATTCTAGGTTCTTCAAAGTAGCCACCTTTTGCTTTGGGGTTACTGCTACACACACTCTTGGCATTCTGTTGATGAGCTTCAAGAGGTAGTCACCTGAAATGGTTTTCACTTCACAGGTGTGCTCTGTCAGGTTTAATAAGTGGGATTTCAAGCCTTATAAATGGGGTTGGGTCCATCAGTTGTGTTGTGCAGGAGGGATACAGTACACAGCTGATAGTCCTACTGAATAGAATTTTTATTTATGGCAAAAAAAACAGCTTAAAGAAAAACGAGTGGCCTCATTACTTTAAAATAAAGGGTTCAGTCAGTCCGAAAAATTGGGGAAAACTTTAAAATGTCCCCAAGTGCATCCACAAAACCATCAAGGGGCTCAAAGAAACTGGCTCACATGAGGACCGCCCCGGGAAAAGGAAGACCAAGAGTCACCTCTGCTGCGGACGATAAGTTCATCCGATCCCCAGCCTCAGAAATCGCAGGTTAACAGCAGCTCAAATTAGAGAACAGGTCAATGCCACACAGATTTTCTAGCAAGACACTTTTCTAGAACAACTTTTTAAGGGAACCGTGTGAATCAGGCCCTTTCATGGGTAAAATAGCTGCTAGGAAAACCCCCTGCTGAGGACAGGCAACATGCAGAAGAGACTTGTTTGGGGCAAAAAGAACAAGGAATGGACATTAGACCAGTGGAAAATCTGTGCTTTGGTCTGATGAGTCCTAGTTTGAGATTTTTTGGTTGCAACCCCCTTTCTTTGTGCGGCGCAAAGGGGTAAGGGGATGGACTCTATATTCCTGGTTCCCACCGTGAAGCATGGAGGAGGAGGTGTGATTGTGGGGGGTGCTTTGGTGGTGACACTGTTGGGGATTTTTTTTCAAAATTAAAGGCATACTGAACCGCATGGCTTCCCAGCATCTTGCAGCGGCATGCTATTCCTCCGGTTTTTTCGTTTAGTTGGACTCATTTTTTTTTTTTCAACAGGATAATGACCCCAAACACACTCAAGGCTGTATAAGGGCTATTGGACCAAGAAGGAGAGTGATGGGGTGCTGCGCCAGATGACCTGGCCTCCACAGTCACCGGACCTGAACCCAATCGAGATGGTTTGGGGTGAGCTGGACCGCGGAGTGAAGGCAAAAGGGCCAACAAGTGCTAAGCAACTCTGGGAACTCCTTCAAGACTGTTGGAAAACCATTTCAGGTGACTACCTCTTGAAGCTCATCAACAGAATGCCAAGAGTGTGCGGAGCAGTAATCAAAGCAAAAGGTGGCTACTTTGAAGAACCTAGAATATAAGACATATTTTCAGTTGTTTCACAATTTTTTGTTCAGTATATAATTCCACATGTGTTAATTCATAGTTTTGATGCCTTCAGTGTGAAGCTACAATATTCATAGTCATGAAAATAAAGACAACTCTTTGAATGAGAAGGTTTTTCCAAACTTTTGGTCTGTACTGTATATATACATATATACATACAGGGGGTGGACAATGAAACTGAAACACCTGTCATTTTAGTGTGGGAGGTTTCATGGCTAAATTGGAACAGCCTGGCAGCCAGTCTTCATTGATTGCCCATTGCACCAGTAAGAGCAGAGTGTGAAGGTTCAATTAGCAGGGTAAGAGCACAGTTTTGCCCAAAATATTGAAATGCACACAACATTATGGGTGACATACCAGAGTTCAAAAGAGGATAAATTCTTGGTGCGCATCTTGCTGGCGCATCTGTGACCAAGACAGCAAGTCTTTGTGATGTATCAAGAGCCACGGTATCCAGGGTAATGTCAGCATACCACCAAGAAGGACGAACCACATCCAACAGGATTAACTGTGGACGCAAGAGGAAGCTGTCTGAAAGGGATGTTTGAGTGCTAACCCGGATTGTATGCAAAAAACATAAAACCACGGCTGCCCAAATCACAGCAGAATTAAATGTGCACCTCAACTCTCCTGTTTCCACCAGAACTGTCCGTCGGGAGATCCACAGGGTCAATATACACGGCCGGGCTGCTATAGCCAAACCTTTGGTCACTCATGCCAATGCCAAACATTGGTTTCAATAGTGCAAGGAGCGCAAATCTTGGGCTGTGGACAATGTGAAACATGTATTGTTCTCTGATGAGTCCACCTTTACTGTTTTCCCCACATCCAGGAGACTTACGGTATGGAGAAGCCCCAAAGAAGCGTACCACCCAGACTGTTGCATGCCCAGAGTGAAGCATGGGGGTGGATCAGTGATGGTTTGGGCTGCCGTATCATGGTATTCCCTTGGCCCAATACTTGTGCTAGATGGGCGCGTCCCTTCCAAGGACTACCGAACCATTCTTGAGGACCATGTGCATCCAATGGTTCAAACATTGTATCCTGAAGGCGTTGCCGTGTATCAGGATGACAATGCACCAATACACACAGCAAGACTGGTGAAAGATTGGTTTGATGAACATGAAAGTGAAGTTGAACATCTCTCATGGCCTGCACAGTCACCAGATCTAAATATTATTGAGCCACTTTGGGGTGTTTTGGAGGAGCGAGTCAGGAAACGTTTTCCTCCACCAGTATCACGTAGTGACCTGGCCACTATCCTGCAAGAAGAATGGCTTAAAATCCCTCTTACCACTGTGCAGGACTTGTATATGTCATTCCCAAGACGAATGGACGCTGCATTGGCCACAAAAGGAGGCCCTACACCATCCTAATAAATTATTGTGGTCTAAAACCAGGTGTTTCAGTTTCATTGTCCAACCCCTGTATATATATATATATATGTGTGTGTATATATATATATATATATATATATATATATATATATAATGATTCTGGCCCGTCTGCCTGCTCTGCTCTCACTCATGCAATTAACTCATCTGCTACACCTGTCTGCTGCTGCGCAATCACCGTCATGCCACACACCTGTGGAGCTGCAGTTATATACAGCCCTCTGACAGGCAGACGGTGCCAGATTTTCGAAAACATTTGTGAGTAGTTATCCAGCGTTCCTTCCTGACTGATCTCGTTCCATGACCTCTTGTTTAACATTGTGTGGTGGTCGGGGACAGTGCCTCTGGACTGGCAGACTGGGGTGGTGGTCCCCCTTCATAAGAAGGGTGACTGGAGGGTGTGTTCCAACTACAGGGGGATCACACTCCTCAGCCTCCCTGGTAAGGCCTACGCCAGGGTATTGGAGAGGAGAGTCCGGTCGATAGTCGAACCTCGGCTTTAGGAGGAACAGTGTGGTGTTCGTCCCTGCCCTCTTGCTTGCTCCTTGTCTGACGGATTGGATTTTGGATTTCGACTCTGTTTTCTGCCTCTGGTTTATGTCTCTGCCTGCCCCTTGTCTGACGCCTCTAGCCCTGGAATTCGACCCTGTTTCTGTCCCTGGATTTACGTCTCAGCCTAGCCATTGGTTTATTCAGCCTGAGTTCGCCTGGCTCTCTAGTCTGCCTGGATTTTTTGTCAAGAGGACAATCACAGCTCTCTGTGTTCCTGTCACAGCGTCAGCTGGTTCCCCGGAGGATTTGGATCAGTCGGCAGTCCGACTTCAGTCGTTGAGCTTCCCCACTCATTAACTGTCTGGATCTTCTTCCTCCTCTGGATTCTGTGCCTCATCACCAGACTAAGAAGGTAGTGGCTTATCTAACTCCTTGCAGATCCTGAGTTTTATTCAGCCACTAACTAGTCTCTCTGTTCTCAGGGTTCCTGGAAGCTGACTGCTGTTCTTCTGCTCTCTGATCCTGAGTTTCTTGAACCTTTTTACTTATCACTTTGTGTTTGCTGAATTTGGTTCTCTGTCTCTGGTCGTGATAGTAAATCTGGCCAAAAGGATGGACCCATCGCCAGCACAGGAGTGGCGCACTAATGTCTGATCACTCTATTGCCCGTCTTAATTCTGGCTTGGGGGATGGAAGTGATTTCTATGCTGCGATCCATGACTCCTGCTTCCACGCCAGCGTCCTCACAGCCTGTTTCCCCCCCAGAGTTCCTGATCTTTCCGCTGTGGTAAGAGAACCTAGACTCACGCCTCCTGAACTGTTTAAGGGGAGATCCTGACCAGTGCCGTGCTTTTCTTACTCAATGTGAGATTCATTTTGAGCTTCAGCCTTCTTCGTTCCCGTTCTGAGCGCTCTAAGGTTGGCGTTGTGTTATTCCCTGCTCTCTGGAAAGGTTAGCAATGGGGCACTGCTGAGTGGCAAAATGGTTCGATCACATGTGCTTCTTATTCTGCATTTTCCAAAGAGCTCATCAGGGTTTTGATCCAGTGTTCTTCCTAGTCGTGAAGCTGCCAGAGGTTACTCTCCATTAAACAGGAGGAGAAGTGTTACATCTTATATCATTGACTTTAATTTACTGGCAGCAGACAGTCTTTGGAATGAGCATGCTAAAATGGATGCTTTCATGCAAGGTCTGAATGAGAACATTAAGAGAGAACTGGCTACCCGGACTACCCTGGCCTCCCTTCACCAACTTGAGGACCTGGCAACCCGCATCGATTTGTGGCTCACAGAAAGGAGGAGGGAGAGGCTTCATAGAAGGGTTAATTCCCCTTCAGCTCACAGTCCTGTTTACCCAACCTAGAACCCAAGGGTCTTTCCACCCCCTTCTGATCACTGTTGTGACCCGGAGCCCATGCAGTTGGGTCGTTCTAAGATTTCTGCGGGGGAAACGAGATCGATGAAGGAGAATAACTTTGTGTTTTTATTGTGGTGGACAGGGTCATGTTGCATTCAAGTGTCTGTTAAAAAGCCCAGGCTCAGTAGAGGTGAGGAGAACTCTACTGAAGCCGAAGTCAACTGTCTGTCTCCTCATGCTCATTTCCTGCAACTATTCAAGTGTCTTCCACTTCTCATCAGGTGTCAGTATTCATTGATCCAGGGCAGACACGGAGTTTATGGATGAGTCGTTCGCCAGGGACCATGACATCAAGCTCCTCCACATCTGACACCCGTAATGTCCTGGCTTTGGATGGTCATAGTATCAACAGTTCATACTACAAAGACGGAGGTAATAAAATCACACTGGGGGGGCAATTCACAGGACGAGGTCACATTCAGGATTATCACCTCCTAAACTACCCATTGTTTTAGGGGCCTCCGGTTACAAAAGCCACAATCCCCATATTGACTGGCAAGCCAAAGAGATTTTTGGCTGGGCTAAGTCCTGCTCGGCCACTTGCCTGTCTTCTGCCTCTACAGATATTTTTCCGGAGAATGACATTGAGGAGACATATCCTGATCTGTCTAAGGTACCACCCGAATATCATGCACTTAAGAGGTTTTCAACAAGTCCAGGCGTACGGCACTTCCACCTCATAGACCCTATGACTGTGGCATTGAGCTCCTACCAGGCATTTCTCCCCCTAGGGGTCGATTGTATTCATTGTCAGGACCAGAGAACCAAGCCATGAGGAAGTATGTTGATGAGTCACTAAAAAGCTGGTGTTATCAGACCTTCTTCTTCTCCAGCCGGGGCAGGCTTCTTCTTTGGGGAAAGAAGGATGGTTCCTTGAGACCATGTATCGACTACAGGGGTTTAAAACAACATCACCGTCAAGAACCGATACCCTCTACCACTTATGAACACTGCTTTCGACCAGATTCAGGGCGCCAAGATCTTCTCTAAGTTGGATTTGAGAAACGCTTACCACCTTGTTCGTATCAAGGAGGGGGATGAATGGAAGACGGCATTTAACACTCCCATTTGGTCACTGAGTACTTGTAATGCCTTTTGGTTTAAACCAATGGCCCTGCAGTTTTTCAGGCATTGGTGAATGATGTCCTGAGGGCAATGGTGGGACAGTTTGTTTTGTTAATACCTTGATGACATTCTGATTTATTCCAGGATCTGGAAACCCACAGAAATTCATGTCCGGGCTGTCCTCCTCCGTCTTCTTCAAATCATCTGTTTGTCCAAATGTGTGAGTTTCATACCACTACCACCTCATTCCTTGATTCATCATTTCTCCAGACCAAGTTATAGTGGACCCCTCCAAAGTCAAGGCAGTCTTGGAATGGCCTTCTCCTACCGACCACGCAAACAGCTTCAAAAGGTTTCTGGGGTTGCTAATTTTTACAGACGGTTCATCAGGAATTATAGCCTCGTTGCAAGCCCTCTTTAATGCTCTCACATCATCTAAAACAAGGTTTTGTTTGGAATGAAGACGCAGAAAGAGCTTTTGTCAAGCTCAAGGATTATTTACGTCTGCTCCTGTTCTACGGTCCCCTAACCCCCCGAGAAACAGTTTATTGTGGAGGTTGACGCCTCAAACACAGGGGTTGGAGCTGTCCTAAGCCAAAGAATTCTGATGACCGTATTCACCCATATGCCTTTTTTTTCTAGGACTTTGTCCCAAGCAGAGCGCAATTATGATGTGGGGACCCGAGAACTGTTGGCGGTCAAGTTGGCTCTCGAGGAGTGGAAGCATTGGCTAGAGGGGGCTAAGAACCGTTTCTTGTATGGACAGATCATAAGAGAAACCTGGAGTACCTGAGATCAGCGAAGCGCCTTAATCCCAGGCAGCAAGGTGTGGCTTTATTTTTTTGGGAAGATTCAACTTCTCTTTGTCTTTCAGACCTGGAGTCAAAAATGGCAAACCAGACGCCCTGTCCCAATACAGGAACCCTCCGAGTCACAGACCTCTGGGGAGGATGAGTTTATTCTTCCGGAATCAATGAGACTCTCGGTCACCATGTTGGAGAGTTGGAGGAGAGAAGGTTAAAGATTCGCACACCAAAGACCTCCCTTATCCCAACTTCATGTCCACCTGACCGGTGTTTTGTTCCGGAACGCCTCGTACCCAAGGTACTGAATTCATGCCATAATTCACGTCTGTTCTGTCACCCTGGTATCAGCAGGAGCTTACAGATGGTCCGACTCAGTTTTGGTGGCCATCTCTTGTCAAAGATGTCACAGATTACGTCACGGCCTGTACTCAATGTTCCCAAACCAAGTCTTCTCATCGCCCTCCTGCTGGACTCTTTCATCCCCGCCCATTCCTTCTCGTCCCTGGTCACACATAGCCATGGACTTCGTCACAGGTTTGCCAGTTTTTAATGGGTTTCACACAGTTCAGTTAACCATCATCGACAGTTTTTTTCTAAATGGTTCACCTAGTCCCTCTCAAAAAGTTGCCCTCCGCCAAGGAAATGGGGACATTCTGGCACGTGAGGTTTTTCGCCTTCACGCCATAACCCACAGACATCGTCTCAGACAGAGGGCCCCAGTTTGGTGTCACGTTTCTGGAAAGAGTTTTGTTTCCTTGCTGGGGATTACTGTTAGTTTTGTCCTCAGGATTTTCACCCACAGTCGAGTAGGACAGAACGGAGCGGGCCAACCAGGAGGTGGAGACCAAAACTTCGCACACTATGTGAGTCAGACGCAACCAAATGGTCTCAAAAATTTACCCTGGGTTGAATATGCTGTCAACACCCTCCCGGCTAGTGCCACGGGGTTATCCCCTTTCCAAGTTGTGTTTGGTTTTCAGCCACCCTTGTTCCAATGTCCAGGAGAAAAGGCTGAGGTTCCTTCTGCTCAGGCCACGGCCCTAAGATGTCAGCGCATCTGGAGGAAGGCAAGAAGGTCTATGATCAGAATGTCGGAGAGGTGCAGGCACGCACAGCAAATCGTCGGAGAATCCCTGCTCCAAGCTACAAGTGGGACAGAAGGTTTGGCTATCCACCAAGGACCTCCCGCTTCTGGTTGACTCCCGTAAGCTGGAACCTCGTTTTGTGGGACCCTTCCCATATCCAAGATCATAATCCTGTGGCTTTCGTTTACGTCTGCCTCGGGCCATGAGAGTTCACCCTATTTTTAGTTTTTTTTCTTTTTCCACGTGTCCCGGATCAGCCCTATGTGGGTGTCCAGTCCTCGGGCCCCACCTCGGGCCCCTTCACCCGCCCGGCTTTCTTGCTGATGGCCCAGTCTACACTGTCCGGCGCATCATCCGGTTCAGACGGCAGGGACGTGGCATACGTTACTGGTGGACTGGGAGGGCTATGGTTCTGAGGAGAGGTCCTGGATTCCGGCACGATTCATAGTGGACAGAAACCTCATCCGGGAGTTCCATCGCTCCATCCCTGGGGTCCGTCCGGAGCCGGACCTTGAGGAAGGGGGTACTGTTATCTTTCTGGCCCGTCTTATGTCCTGCTCTGCCTTCACTCATGCAATTAACTCATCTGCTTCACCTGTCTGCTGCTGCGCGCTGCTGCGCAATCACCGTCATGCCACACACCTGTGGAGCTGCTTAGAGCTGCAGTTATATACAGCCCTCTGACAGGCAGCACGGTGCCAGATTTTCGAAAACATTTGTGAGTAGTTATCCAGCGTTCCTTCCTGACTGACTCTCGTTCCATGACCTTGCCTTGCCTTTACGGATTATTCCCTTTGCTTGCTCTTGTTCTGACGGATTGGATTTTGTATTTCGACTCTGTTTTCTGCCTCTGGTTTTATGTCTCTGCCTGGCCCCTTGTCTGACGCCTCTAGCCCTGGAATTTGGCCCCCGTTTTTTCTGTCCTGGATTTCTGTCTCAGCCTAGCCACTGGTTTATTTCAGCCTGAGTTCGCCTTGGCTCTCTAGTCTGCCTGGATTTATTGTCAAGGGGGACAATCACAGCTCTCTGTGTTCCTGTCACAGCGTCAGCTGGTTCCCCGGAGGATTTGGATCAGTCGGCAATCCGACTTCAGTCTGTTAGACGCTTCCTCATTAACTGTCTGGATCTCTTCCTCCTCTGGATTCTGTGCCTCATCATCAGACTGAGAAGGTTAGTGGCTTTATCTAACTCCTTGCAGATCCTGAGTTTTATTCAGCCACTAACTAGTCTCTCTGTTCTCAGTGGTTCCTGGAAGCTGACTGCTGTTTCTTCTGCTCTCTGATCCTGAGTTTCTGAATAAACCTTTTTACTTATCACTTTGTGTTTGGCTGAATTTGGGTTCTCTGTCTCTGGTCGTGATAATTACAATGTCTTAAGGTTGGCAAATCTGACACGAGATGCGGTTGAAGGGTTGGCAGAACAGTTGGCGCCTACTTCTCTTATGGCTGTTGGGGGAAAAATAATTGGCTCTGGACATGTTGTTGGCTGAAAAGGGGGGTGTGTGCAATGTTTGGTGACATGTGCTGTACTTTTATCCCAAATAATACTGCTCCTGATGATTCAGTGACTCGAGCATTAGAAGGTTTTGTTGGCTTTTCAAAATTAAGTTTTAGATAAACTTCAAAATAAAAGTCTAAGGGCTGAATTGACTATGTTTCAATGGAACTAAGTCAGAACTGAAAATGGCATTTTGTTTCCCTTTCAGGATGAATCTCAACGATTTTAGTTAATAAAAGCCTAAATGTTTCATAGTTTTGATTATTAAGTGTATGTTGTGCATTAATAAATAAATGAAGTCAGCGATGAAGAGGTGGCTGGCCTTTCAAGATAAAGCTCAATCATTGTGATCTAAAATGTTTTTGCAAAAAAAATGTTTTCTCCCGTAAAGTACTAGAGATAAGCACCAGATCCTCCATGACCTTGTACAGAAGAAGCAGGTATCGAAAATGGATGGATGGATGGATGAGTGGCTTTGGAAGCATTGGCCTACCACTGGGTCCTTTATGTGGTGCTTGATGAAGATGAGGAGGGTTCAGTGATAACTCCTCCTGGTTTCTCCGGCTGCTGGAGAACATAATGACCACTTTCTCTCACTCCTACTACTCTCCAATTTTGCATTATTTGCTGTTATTTCAGCTTTTAACTCTATGTTCTCTCTGTTTTTTATCTTCCTAGAAGCTACACCTGGCCTGACTCCGTGTTTACCTGTGGCACCCTCCTGGAGGGGGACATCAGTCAAGCTGCTGTTAACAACTTAATGTTCACCCTCTACCGATGATCCACATGGCCCTGTCTTTCAGTGTTTAACCCTTTCTCTCTCCTAGACATGGCTACTGACTGAGCTTCTACTGTGACTAACTCTGTGCGCTCTTTCATCCTCTAGACTTGAAAACTGGCTCAGAGTCGACCAGCTTAGCTGTCTTTCTCTCCAAGATGAAGCCTCTGAAGGAGCTACAACCATTAATGTTTCACCTTTCTTTCCATCGAAAGAACTCCTGGATCAGAACTTTTGTGGTTCTGGTTCAACTGGAGGTTCCTTCCTGTTAAAGGGAGTTTTCCTGTCCACTGTCTCTACATGCTCATTCAGGAGAAGTGAATGGTGCAAGTCACTGACTGGATGCAATCTGCAGTTTAACAAATTTTAATAATCAACTAAATCTGACTGAACTGTTTAATAACTATGAAATAACTGAAATGTATGTATTTGACTTGGAATCTGTATGTTTGGATTGACTTTATATTTCTATATAAAGATTTAAAAGAGCAAAACTTTTACTAATGATCCATTAATTTATTTCTAGAAGAGTGTGAAAGATCGATAGTTACAGTTTACCCAGAGGAGGGTGGTCCAGGTACCACCATCTTCTAGTTCTGATATCATGTGTTCCCAAAAGTGTCATATGGGCAAACCAGGTGACTCTAGTGCGAGCAACAATTATGGAGGCAGAGTTCAAGTTAAACTGGTTTATTGATAAACAGGAAAATGCAAAAGGGTTGTCAGGGAACAATGTGGGTAACGTTGATAACTGGCGAACATTTTGGGGAAAACCTGGTCTGGTACAACTCTTTTGAATATTTAATCCTTAGTTTCCTCATCCAAATTGCAAAGCACTAAAACCACTTCTGTTTGTTGTTTTGTACCGTCCACCAGGCCCTTACTCTCAATTTATAGATCAGTTTTCAGACCTTTTATCTGATTTAGTGTT
The DNA here is from genome assembly GCA_036173005.1 of Crenichthys baileyi. Taxonomy (NCBI): domain Eukaryota; kingdom Metazoa; phylum Chordata; class Actinopteri; order Cyprinodontiformes; family Goodeidae; genus Crenichthys; species Crenichthys baileyi. Next base: position 290,263 of record JAHHUM010002348.1, read on the forward strand.
AAAATACAGATAAAGTTATTATAGGGGGGGATTTTAACATTCATGTTGACACTGAAAAGTGATAGCTTAAAATATACCTTTAATGGTATCTTAGACTCAATTGGCTTTACTCAAAAACATTAACAAAACCTCCCCCCCTTTGTCTTCATTCTCTGGACCTTGTGCTGACATAGGGTTGAGTGTACAGACATAACAATATTTTCTCACAACCCTGTGCTGTCTGACCATTCCTTAATAACCCTTTGAGTTTAATTTAACGAGTACTCCACACCTGAAAGAAAATTTCTTTATAGTAGATCATTATCAGACGATGCTGTAACAACCTTTAAAGAATCTGTTCCCTTTTAATTTCCTCATTATCACAGAAAAACACAGTGGGGGGCAATAATTTTGTTTCTTCACCTTCACAAATTGATTCTCTTGTTCATACTGTTACTTCATCATTTGGGGGTGCATTAGACAATGCAGCCCCCTTGAAAAAGAAGGTCATTATTCATAGGAGGCAGGCCCTGGGTTTAATTCAGAGCTGCGTACTTAAAAGCACAATGTTAGAAAATTTTGGGGCGAAAAATGGCGCTCTACACACCTAGAGGATTTTCCTACGTAATCTGGAAAAAAAACCTACGGGGTGTTTTATAAAAAGACACTTCACCCAAGCTAGAACAGCTTATTTCTCATCCTTAATAGAAGAGAACAAGAATAATCCTAGGTTTCTCTTTTAGTACAGTTGCTAAACTTACAGAGTCATAGCTCTGTTGAGCCATCCATTCCCTTAGCTCTTCAGCAGTCATGACTGTATGGGATTCTTCTAAAATAAAACTGATTCTATTAAGAAAAAAAATCTTTGGGGAACTCCTGAAGATGATTACTTCATCCTCAACAAGTGAGACAACATTGGAAAAATAACTGTAAACCTGATCTGTGTTTGGACTGTTTTTTCTGTGGAGCTTCCTGAGTTATCAGAAATATTAGCTTCATCTAAACTTTCAACTTGTATGTTAGACCAAACCCAACCAAAATTATTTAAGGAAGTGTTCCCTCTGATTATCAGCCCCATTTTTAGATATGATTAATTTATCTTTAGTAAAAGGGTATGTAACCACAAGCTTTTAAGGTAGCTGTAATTAAACCTTTGCTTAAGAAACCTTCGCTTGATCGAGATGACTTAATAAATTACAGACCGATAAACCCAAATTTTATTCTTATCTAAAAAGTCTTGAGAAAATAGTTGCTAATCAAATGTGGGCATTTACACAGCAAGGGACCTTTTTGAAGGGGTTTCAGTCAGGTTTCAGAGCTCATCATAGCACTGAAACAGCTCTGCTGAAAGTCACTAATGATTTTTATGGGGCCTCAGATAATGGACTTGTGTCTGTACTGGTTTTGTTAGATCTCAGTGCTGCATTTGATACAGTCGATCATAATATTCTCTTAGAAAGGCTGGAATATGCTGTAGGGATAGGGGAACAGCGCTAGGTGGGTTTAAATCTTTTTTGTCTGACAGATTCCGTTTTTTTCATGTAAATGATAAATCATCTTTAAACTCCAGGGTTAATTGTGGAGTACCACAGGGTTCAGTACTTGGGCCAATTCTCTTTACTATATATATGCTTCCAATAGGTAAAATTATCAGGCAGCATAGAATAAATTTTCACTGTTACGCTGATGATACTCAGCTTTACTTTTCCATAAATCCTGATGAACCCAACCAGTTAGACTACAAGCATGTCTTGAAGACATAAAAACTTGGATGACTTTAAATTTTCTGCTTCTAAATTCAGACAAGACAGAAGTTGTTGTCTTTGGACCGGAGTCTTTAAAAAAGAAACTGCTTAGTCAATCACTTAACCTGGATGGCATTAAATTGACCTCCGATAATAAAGTAAAAAACCTTGGTGTTATTTTTGACCAGGACATGTCTTTTAAATCCCATATTAAACAGGTTTCTAGGATTTCCTTCTTTCATCTCCGGAACATTGCCAAAATTAGAAATATCCTGTCCAGGAGTGACGCTGATAAACTAGTCCATGCATTTGTTACTTCAAGGCTGGACTATTGTAATTCTTTACTATCAGGATGTCTACAAAATGGAGTTAAAAGCCTTCAGCTGATTCAAAATGCTGCAGCAAGAGTTCTGATGAAAATTAAATAGAGAGATCATGTTTCCCCTACTTTAGCTTCCCTTCATTGGTTCCCTGTTAAATCCAGAATAGAATTTAAAATTCTCCTCCTCACATATAAAGCCCTTAATGATTTAGCTCCATCATACATCAGAGATGTGATTGTTCCATATGTTCCTAACAGAACACTTTGTTCTCAGACTGCAGGTTTACTGGTGGTTCCTAGAGTCTCTAGAAGTAGAATGGGAGGCAGATCCTTTAGTTATCAGGCTCCTCTCCTGTGGAACCAGCTCCCAGTTTTAGTCCGTGAGGCGGACACCCTGTCTACTTTTAAGGCTAGGCTTAAAACTTTTTTGATAAAGCTTATAGTTAGAGTGGCTTAGGTTATCCTGAGCTATCTCTGTAGTTATGCTGCTATAGGCTTAGGCTGCTGGAGGACATAATGACCACTTTCACCCTCTTCACTACTTTCTCACACTACTCTTCAATTTTGTTTCAGCTTTTAATTTTGTTCTCTCTCTTTTCTCTTCCTAGAAGCTACACCTGGCCTGACTCTGTGTCTACCTGTGACAACTTTCTGGAGAGGGGCATCATCCAAGCTTCTGCTGGCAACAACTTAATGCTCACCCTCTACCGATGACCCGCATGGCCCTGTCTTTCAGTGTTTAACCCTTTCTCTCTCCTAGACATAGCTACTGACTGAGCTTTTACTGTAACTAACTCTATGTGCTCTCTTCAGACTCTAACATTGAAAACTGGCTCAGAGTTTATCTGTTCTTTCTTTCTAGGTGAAACGTCTAAAGGAGCTACATCCATTAACATTTACCTTTTCCTTCCCATAGAAAGTACTCCTGGATCAGTGCTTCTTTGTTCTCTTTGTGTCTCTGCTCTGTTCTCTCTAACCCCCAGTCGGTCGTGGCAGATGGCCGCTCACACTGAGCCTGGTTCTGGTTCTGCTGGAGGTTTCTTCCTGTTAAAAGGGAGTTTTTCCTCTCCACTGTCGCTACATGCATGCTCAGTATGAGGGATTGCTGCAAAGTCAATGCCAGTGACTGTCCACTGTCTCTACATGCTCATCCAGGAGGAGTGAATGCTGCAAGTCACTGACTGGATGCAATCTGCTGGGTTTCCTTAGGTAGACAAACTTTTTATCCAATTTGAATAAATAACAGAATCTGACTGCACTGTTCAATGATTTGGATTAATTGGAATGCATGAACCTGACTTTTGTGAAGTGCCTTGAGACGACATGTGTTGTGAATTGGCGCTATATAAATAAACTGAATTGAACTGAATTGAATTGTTATTCTATTATTCACTCTGCCAAAACCTAACCTCTGACCATGTTGAGGAAAAGATGTCTGGGGCGGCGAAGTTTGAAGAAACGTCCACAGTCAACAAGCGGTTAGCCTTCGGCTAACCTAACGAAGCTGTGGGTGGGGGCCCGTTCTGTCGGCCGGCCAAAACTGCATGTTACCGATAATGCGGCTACTCGTCGTCCTTCTCTCAGGCAAGGAAAACCGCTTCACTCGGGTTGTAGAGACCGCGTCTCTGCTGGGGACTTTTCTCGAACACCGTGTGCGTCTGCAGGGCTCGGAGAGAGAGACAAACAATGCTGGTGCCTTAATTCCCCGTTCGTGAATGAACACCGGATACACAAACAGCAATTCATTCAATACTCAACTTTTGCATATAAGGCATATAGGGTGGAGGCAGCTCAGAAAAATGAGTAAGACCGTTAAGAGACTTAAAAACAAATAAAATTATTTTTTTATGGATTTGGAACTGGACGGGAAGCCAATGAAGGGACGCCAAAGCCGGAGTTATGTGTTCTTGTTTAGAAATGCCAGTTAAAAACCGTGCAGCAGCATTTTGTACCAGCTGCAGATGGAAGAAGGAGGCCTGGCAAACTCCAATCAAAAGAGAGTTGCAAGTATCCAGGCATTAGGTAATAAAAGCATGGGTCACCGTCTATAGGTCGCGTCTAGAAGGGAGGGATTTGATTTTTGACAGGCGCCTCAAGTGAAAAAAGGAGGACTGAACCACAGCGTTGATGTGCCAGTCAAATTTTAGGCTGGGGTCCATTTTTACCCCTAAATTACTGACACTGAGTTTTTCATATGTGGCCAAAGAAGAATAGTTAAATGTGGGAATACAGCTAGAACCACCTAGCTTAAAACTCATAACCTCTGTTTTTTTTTTTTTTTTTATGGAGAAAACTCAGTGTCATCCATCCCCTAATGTCATCAAGACAGTCCAGGACAGGCTCAGTGGAGCTTTTATATTTTAAAGGGAAATAAAATTGACAGTAATCAGCATATAAATGAAATGGTATTCCAATACTTTCTAAAAATAGAGCAAAGTGGCAACAAATACAACAAGAACAGAAGAGTACCTAGAACAGAGCCCTGAGGTACTCCCCAGGGAAGGACAGCGGAAGCAGAGGTAAAATCATCCATCTTCACACTGAAAGTCCTATCAGTGAGGTAGGACCTAAACCATCACAGAGCTGAATCAGTGATGCCTACCCACTGCTCCAGTCTGGAGATGAGGATGTCATAATCCACTGTATCAAAAGCAGCTAAAAATGTGTCATTAAAAACCTTTAAAAGAGCAGAGTCAGTGCTGTGGTACATTCTGAATCCAGACTGGAACACTTCCAAAATAATAGAATCGTCCAGGAAGGCCTTCAGCTGGATGTAAACAATTTTTTCCAGAATTTTGGATATAAAAGGCAACTTGGAGATTGACCTAAAGTTTGACAACGAAGACGAATCAAGGCCAGGTTTTTTCTAGAAAGGTTGCACCACAGCATTTCTAAAATAACGTTTTGGCGGCAAGTTAGCAAGCAGTAAAGTTTGAGACAAGGAAAATGGTGAATTTCACCATGAGGTTATTATCGAAGTCCAGTTCTACCACGCAGCTGCTCTCAGGTTTTCACACGGTAAAGACACCAACCTGCGAGACTCAGCGGCCTCAGAAATCAACACAGCACATCAAAGTTTCCATATAATGTTGCATGCACATACAATTCAGAAAACACATCAGACTATAAGTAGCAATCCTACTCTACCCTGCTCAGACTATTCCTAATAAAGAAATAAAAGAAAATAATAAAGGATGGTTTTACTTTGTGGAGCCTTCCTTCAGGGCTGCGAGTGCGAGGGGAGAGGAGGAGGGGGAAAGTTGGAAGTTAACGTGCGTCCACGGTTAACTTCGGGAAGAGCGGTCAATCTTCGTCCTTTGGCCTCCTTGGCGAAAAGGAAAAATATGATCTGACCGTCAGCAGTCGACTAGAACAAAAAAAACAAGGTGGCATTCCGACTCCTTTTAAAACCCCCCTCCGTGGTTTTTTTGGTTACGTGTTAAACTCAGGGCCTTCGATCGGTAAAGTTTAAAATTTTTCTGTCATGAACGTTTTTTTTCTTTTGGCCAACGAAGGAGAATAAATGAAGACTCCACGGGGGCCCCTCTTTTTTTTCAGAGGATGCTTCAGTTGCATGGTAACCGTGTCGAGGTTTCCCCAGCTGAAGGCAAGGTTTTTAAAGCGTCCGTTTCCCCCCATAAAAACCCCTCGGGGTACGTCAGACCCTTGGGACATCAGCCCCTTGGGACGTTTCCCGTCCAAACCACCCGGGGCAGTGCCCCCACTGGGTTTTTGTAGTGGCGGAAAAAAATCTGGAAAAAAATGGCCGATGATATGGGGGAAGGCCTGGTGGTGCCCAGCAATGTGAAAAATGGTCCAAATTGGGCAAACAATTTGGCCCCAACAGTGCAGCCAAGGGCCGAAGGTGGTCTGGTTTTTGGGGGCCCAAGTGGTTTTCGTCCCCTTTTTTTTTGGGGGGGGGGGGCAGATAAATGGTCCTGCTGGCCCCCCTAGCTAGGCACTTGCAGCATGCCCTGGGGGGTTCGCAGCTGAGTGTGAAGCCGCTGGGATGAGGATGAGCTCCTCCAAGCTCCGAGGCCATGGTTCTCGACCGGAAAGCGGTGGCTGTCCTCTTCAGGTTGCAGGGGAGTTCCTGCCTCAAGTGCAGGAGTTCAAGTATTTCGGGGTTTTGTTCACGAGTGAGGGAAGAATGGAGCAGGAGATTGACAGACGGATCAGTGTGGCTACATCAGTAATGGGGGCGCTGTGCCGGTCCATTGTGGTGAAGAGAGAGATGAGCCGAAAAGCGAAGCTCTCGATTTACCGATCGGTCTATGTTCCTACCCTCACCTATGGCCATGAACTTTGGGTCATGACCGAAAGAACGAGATCCCGGATACAAGCGGATGAAATGAGCTTCCTCCGTGGTGGCCGGGCATCCGGGGGGGGGACTCAGAGTAGAGCCGCTGCTCCTCCACATCGAGAGGAACCCCCTTTTGGGGGGTGGGGGCCAATCTGTATCGGAAACCCTCCTGGACGCCCCCCCTCGGGGGGGAGGCCCAGGGTACGGGGCCCAGGAGGGACCTTGAGGGACTAAAAAAAAAAAAAATGTTCTCCCCGGCTGGCCTGGGAAAACCTTGGGCTCGCCCCGGAGGAGCTCGAGGAGGTGTCTGGGGAGAGGGACGTCTGGGCGTCTCTGCTGAGTCTGCTGCCCCTGTGACCTGGTCCCGGATGGAATGTAAGACAACGAGTACGAGTACGATTTAATTTGTTGATATTCTAAAAAAGTATTCTTCTCCATCCCATATTGTGTAATTCATCTTTTAAATGGGATGAACTGAATTCCTTCAACTATATGCTCCAGGTATTCATTTCATTTACTCCTCCAATCTGGAAAGTTTATATATTATATTTTTGTAGGATGTCAGGGTTGTTCCAGATTGGTGTGCGTCTCCATGGGATTAGTGAAGACCCTGTCATTTTTAGATACTCCCACCATGCTGTCAGAGAGGTGCTGATATTGAGGCTCTTAACGCAAACATGTAATTTTATATTTGAGCTAATAAATGGTAGATCTGAAATCTTAATCTTATTGCATAATGTCTGTTCTACATCTAGCCAGGGTTCCTCTAGAGAACTGTGTTTAAAACATTTTGAGACGTATTGTAGCCTGTTGGCTAAGAAGTAATAATGAAAGTTAGGCAGATCTAGTCCTCCCTTATCTTTGGTCTTTTGTAGTGTTTTTAAGCTAATATGCAGGGGGTTTATCTTTCCAAAGAAATTTAGTGATGTAGTGATGGAGGAGTCCAGAGATCTAAACCAGTCAGATGGTTTATTTGTGATAATTGAAAATAAGTAATTGATTTTTACCAAGACCATCACTTTTATTGAAGCAACCCTGCCTATGAGTGATTTGGGTTTGTATTCACTGAATTGTGTTTTTTTAGAGAAAAGAATGTGATAAAAAAATTATTTGTGGGAAGATGTTAATACAGGTGTGTAAACTTGTTTTGCACCATGTGTTTTGGATCAACTGGAGCAAAACTGTGAATGCAAGAGGTTTTTGATGTCTGACTCAAATTCAATTCAATTCAGTTTATTTATATAGCGCCAATTCACAACACATGTCGTCTCAAGGCACTTCACAAAAGTCAGGTTCATGCATTCCAATTAATCCAAATCATTGAACAGTGCAGTCAGATTCTGTTATTTATTCAAATTGGATAAAAAGTTTGTCTATCTAAGGAAACCCAGCAGATTGCATCCAGTCAGTGACTTGCAGCATTCACTCCTCCTGGATGAGCATGTAGAGACAGTGGACAGTCACTGGCGCTGACTTTGCAGCAATCCCTCATACTGAGCATGCATGTAGCGACAGTGGAGAGGAAAAACTCCCTTTTAACAGGAAGAAACCTCCAGCAGAACCAGAACCAGGCTCAGTGTGAGCGGCCATCTGCCACGACCGACTGGGGGTTAGAGAGAACAGAGCAGAGACACAAAGAGAACAAAGAATACAGTTTGTGTCCTTGTACTTAAGAATCTCAAGAGGTGTAACTGTTGTTTTGTATTCATGTAACACAGAAAAACCTCTGCAAATAAAAAACTCCTACGTTTCTCTCTGTGGATTCAAATTCACAGTCACTATGCACACATAGTTTTGCCCCAGATTTACCTTCACAGGTAACATCTCCATGTGTTTTTAAAGTTACTTCCCCAAGGTCACGTATTGGGTCAACTTGACCAGAACAGCTGCAGGATGTAATAATTGTTTACATTGCTGGACTATTTTTGTACAGCTTACACTGTTACGACTTTGCGAGATATTGAACCCCAGGATGCAGATGAGGAGGCAGCGTGACGGTAAGTGAAAATTTAATCAACAAAACCTCTCTTAACAGAGGCAGGAACAAAACAGAAGTAGGCTGGCTTGACAGGCATGGCATGGTCCACAAAACAAGACATGAGTAGGGATACACAATGATTCCGCAACAATGACTAACAGAACAGGTGTGTATATATGGAGTGAAAACCAGGTGGAGCAAGACAGATTGACAAGGTGCAGGTGAACCGGATAAAGATGAACAGAACGTGGCTGGAGCAAGAACAGAAACTCTTGAATACAAACAAAAACTAAAGCATGACCAGAACCAAAAACCAAACTTGACAAAACATGAACAAGACTAAAACATAACCAGAAAAATAATAAACAAAGCATGATTCAAAAACTGTGAGAAATATAAGAAAACCCAGAAAAACGAACAGAAACATGATTCAAAACCTTAGCTGTGAAAAACATAAAGAAAAAACCAGAAATCAAAAACCAAACAATCCCAAATCATAACATACACGCTTGTTTAAAATAACACATAAATTAATTGTTTCTCATGCCAAGAATATTTCCTTATCTAAGCTGTTCCTGAACTCATCTCGTGTGCTATTTGGAAATACAGAGCAAGTACTCTTTTCTTACGCCAAGAAAATGTTTCTCTCCTAAAGTCTCTCGGCTTTTTCTGAGTTTTGAATCTTCAGGAGCTGCTTTCCTCCTGTAGCCGTGCAGCTCAAACGTCTGCCGAGAGGAAATCCAACAACGTGTTAATGTTGTCAACTTCCTCTTCCTCTTTTAAGGTCCCATATTGATTGAGATTGCCGCTTTTAGTTGACAGATGTTGAGTCAAGCCCTGGACCAGTGTCTCCATGGGAACTGGTTAGCGTCCTGATTACCACTAATCCAGCTCTGGACCATCTCCTGTTATTTGGTCAGAATCCGAGCAGAAGCTGTTAATCCTGACAGAAGGTTTCTTCCTTGACTTTCCAACCATCCAATTTCTGCAATCCCAGTTCGTTATCAGTAATGCAAAAAAAATTCAATTTCAACTGAACCCTGTGTGTCAGTGAAAAAAGTGGCTCTCCTACAGATGACTCAACTTTCCAGCAGCACTGACAAAGTTGTGCAGCTCCAGGAAACAGAACCTCAGCTGGTGAAACAAGACAGGCTCCGTGGGAATGTGACCATGGGAAGGTGGGGAGGATCTCGATCCCTGCGGGACTAAAGAAACTTCTCTGTTTGCTCAATCTGCTCCAAGGAATCCACAAAAGTTAGAAACTGACTCAGATCTTCACTCTGGACTATTCTTCTGGGAAAGCTTCAGATTGATCTGCACTAGGTTCTGCATCCTTCAGACTCAAACTTTTTCCACCCTCTTTTCTCTGGACCTCACTGGACTGATCACATCTCCAGGTGAGTAAACTCTGGTAATGGTGAAATAATGGGGATGTTTTCAGATCTTAGTATTAAAGTAATAAGGCTGGAGAACTTCAACTGGAAAATGTTTTCTTGGATAAAGCCAAATGTTGGGATTTTTTTCTTCAGTATTGTATTTATTACACTTTAGTTTTTTTTTGGGACTAATACATGAAAAAGTCCTCAGACGTTTTATTAAATGTAAAACTGATTTATTAAATATAAAATCCTTTTAAAGTCCAAAACTACTAAAAGTTGTGTCCAGTCAGAACCCTCGACTTACAGGACGTCAAGATTAGCTTTTGTTTTTGGTGTTTCATAAGTGCTGCTACTGCAACAAAACAATTTTCTGTAAAGGTTTAATAATGTTGTATTCTATTCTATTCTGAACAACACCTACGGTTCCCTCCTGCAGCAAAAAAAAAAAGGAGGGGCTTGTTTCTGCTCAGTAGATACCGCCGATGTTGCAAGACATCCTGTTTTGCTGTGTGACAATATTGTCGGGTAACTGAGTCATTTCAAGTTCTCAGAAAAACTGAAGCTTAAAACAAAAATTCAGCAAAAAATCACCTGACATCTGTGTCCTGAAGCATGCTGCGAAAAAACGAGTAGATCTGACTGATCTGCACTCTGAGACCTAAACCTCACTTAACTCACCAATAAAGTTAATTTAAAGCATGAATCACAGAGTTTAGAACTGCACTTCAAAAGGCAAATCATTTTAGGGGTTAATATTTGTTGAAAGAACAAAGAAAATGTACATTTAATTTAACTTTCAGAACCGCAGTGTTCTTAAAGCTGATCTAAAGCCTGAAAGGTATCAAGTTCTGTCTGATCCTCAGATTTCTGCAGTGAGATTATTTTAATGGTCCAATGACATCAGAGAGTTTCTACAGATGTGCAACTTTATGAAAAACATTTTTGTGTGTGGGCAGAAATATAGCATTTGAACATAGCCCCAAATTATGCAAGAATCACCAACTGAATATTATATTAATATGTTGCAAAGCACAACTCATACCATGCCACTTTATTTCTAAAGCACTTAAAAAGCAACGTAACAGTTGACCAAAGCGCTGTACACAATTACACGACAGAAGAGGAATAGAACAAAACACAATTATAAAAAAATACAACAGATACATAGAAACCGTAAAACATTAAGACAGTGATGCTAGCTCACTCTAGGTTAAAAGCCAAAGAGAAAAAATGTGTTTTTAAACAAGTTTTAAAAACAGCAAGGGAAGGAGCCTGCCTGACATTCAGTGGCAGCTCATTCCACGATTTAGGAGCCAAAACTGCAAAGGCCCTGTTTCCTCTGGTCTTATAAACTGTCTTTGGGACTGCCAAAAGCATCTGATCACATAATCAAAGAGCACGCAAAGGCATATAGGGTGGAGGCAGCTCAGAAAAATGAGTAAGACCGTTAAGAGACTTAAAAACAAATAAAATTATTTTTTTATGGATTTGGAACTGGACGGGAAGCCAATGAAGGGACGCCAAAGCCGGAGTTATGTGTTCTTGTTTAGAAATGCCAGTTAAAAACCGTGCAGCAGCATTTTGTACCAGCTGCAGATGGAAGAAGGAGGCCTGGCAAACTCCAATCAAAAGAGAGTTGCAAGTATCCAGGCATTAGGTAATAAAAGCATGGGTCACCGTCTATAGGTCGCGTCTAGAAGGGAGGGATTTGATTTTTGACAGGCGCCTCAAGTGAAAAAAGGAGGACTGAACCACAGCGTTGATGTGCCAGTCAAATTTTAGGCTGGGGTCCATTTTTACCCCTAAATTACTGACACTGAGTTTTTCATATGTGGCCAAAGAAGAATAGTTAAATGTGGGAATACAGCTAGAACCACCTAGCTTAAAACTCATAACCTCTGTTTTTTTTTTTTTTTTT